>VDFB02352317.1:0-17265 GCA_007258455.2 Sequoia sempervirens | reverse complement strand
ACTCTACTTCATATGCATTCCTTGAATCATGCTTCTTCAAAATCTTGTAGGGACCGAATTTCTTCATCTTCAATTTTTTATAGGTTCTCACTAGAAACCTTTCTTTCCTCAAGTAGACCATTACTTCATCACCAATCTGAAACTCCTTATTCCCCCTTTTCTGATCTTCCTTGGCCTTATACTGCATATTCATCTTGTTAATATGTTCTCTTACCTTCTCATGTATATCCTTGATGTGCTTTGCAAAATCTTTGGCTTCAACACTTACCTTCTTCTCATGGTCCATCTTCCTCAATTCTGGAGCTGTTCTGGAGCTACTTCCATACACAATCTGGAATGGTGATCTACCAGTGCTTTTGTTGACAAAATTATTGTAAGAAAATTCTTCCTGGGGTAAGATCAAGTCCCATCCCTTGGGTTTATCTCCTACCAAGCATCTCAATAGGTTACCTAGACTCCTATTCACAACCTCCATCTTCCCATCTGTTTGTGGATGGTGTGCGGAACTAAACTTCAACTCAGTTCTCAACTTCTTCCACAAGGTCCTCCAAAAGTATCCCACAAATTTGGTATCACGATATGAGACAATACTCTTTGGTAGACCATGTAGCCGCACCACCTCTTTGAAGAACAAGTCAACAATGTGGACTGCATCATGGTTCTTCTGACACAGAATGAAATGTGCCATTTTTGAAAACCTATCAACCACCACAAATAGTGAATCATTCCCTCTCTGTGTCCTTGGAAAACCAAGAACAAAATCCATACTTATATCCTCCCACAACCTCTCTAGTACAGGTAAGGGCTGATATAACCCTGTATTCTGGCTCACTCCTTTAGCCATCTAACATACCTTGCAGCTCTGTACATACTTCTTTACATCCTATGAAAATTGAGGCCAATAATAATGCTCACTGATAATGGCAATGTTCTTATCCTGACCAAAATGTCCTGCCATTCCTCCACTGTGCTTCTCCTTAATCAGGTTCTCCCTCATGGAACTCCTTGGAATATACAATTGGCTTCCCTTAAACAACATGCCATCCTAAATTATGAAATCTAGCCACCTTGTCTTGTCCACTATAACAAGCTCCTTGCAATCTTTCCAAGCCTCTGCAGAATCAAGATCTTCTGGATACAATGTTTTGAGTTCTTTGAACCCAACCACTTCAATCTGCATGTCTGTCATCAATGTCTACATCCTACTTAAGGCATCTGCAACCCTATTTGACCTCCCACTCCTATGCTTTAGAACAAATGTATAGCTCTACAAAAATTCTACCCATTTCATATGCCTCTGATTTAATTTTCCTTGACTATTCAGTTACTATAATGCTTGATGATCAGTATACAAAACAAATTCCTTTGGCAACAGATAATGCCTCCATTTCTTAGGTGCTTGAACTATTGCATAAAATTCCTGATCATATACAAAATACTTTCTCTTGGAATCATTTAACTTTTCACTGAAATAGGCAATGGGCTTACCTTCTTGGCTCAACACTACTCCAATGGCACAACCACTGGTATCACAATCCACTTGAAAAAACTTATTGAAATATGGGAGGGCTAGAATAGGCTACTTTGTCACCTTTTGTTTCAACAGTTCAAAAATTTTCGCTGCTCCAGTGCTCCACTTGAACTCTTTTCTATCCCATCTCATGGTTTCAGTTAGGTGTGCACAAATACTATTGAAGTTTCTAATGAACTTTATGTAAAAACTAGCCAAACCATGGAAAGATCTCACCTCAGTAGCAGTTCTTGGGGTAGTCCATTCCAAAATAGTCTTCACCTTATTTAGGTTCATCTTGAGACCTTCTGCCTAGACAACAAACCCCAAGTACACTAGCTCCTTCTTCACAAAACTACACTTCTTTAGATTAATCAACAATTTATCCTCTCTTAACTTCTCAAAGGCTCTCTGAATATGCATCAAATGCTCATCCAAAGTCCTACTAAAAATCAAGATATCATCTAAATACACAGTAACAAAACTTCCCAGAAACTCTTTCAGTACCTCGTTCATGAGTCACATGAATGTGCTCAGTGCATTGGTTAGCCCAAAAGGCATGACTAACCACTCGTATAGGCCCTCTTTGGTATTGAAGGCAATCTTCCATTCATCTCCCTCTTGAATTTGGATTTGGTGATAACCAATCTTCTGATCAATCTTTGTGAAGTACTGAGCTCCACTCAAACAGTCCATCGGGTCATCCATCCTTGGCAGGGGAAATTTGTACTTGATTGTTATCTTTTTTATGGCCCAAGAGTCTGTACACATCCTCCACTTACCATCCTTCTTTGGTGCTAGTACTGCAAGTACTGTACATGGAATCAGGCTCTCTCGAATCAAACCCTTTCTCAAGAACTCCTGAACTTGTTTATTTAACTCCCAATTTTCTTCCGGAGTCATTCTGTGAGCTGCCTTATTTGGAAAACTAGCTCCAGGGATCATGTCAATATGATGACTGATCTTCCTCACTGGTGGTAAACCCTCAGGTACATTATCAGAAACAATATCCTGAAACTCATCCAACAACCCTGAAACTTCTATTGGCATCTTCTCACTATCCTCCTTACCCACTCTAGGAATCAATGCATAACACACATGCTCATGCTTCATACCTTCTAAAAAATTTCTTCCATCAACATAACTAATTCTAGCACTACTGCATACCTTTTCTTTGACCTCCTTAGGGGTTTCAACTTGTGATGAACCCCATCCTTCGTCAGGGAATAAGTGTTTGCATGGCCATCATGTATAGCTCACTTGTTGAACTACCATAACCTCCCCAACAACATGTGACATGCATCCATGGGGATGATATCATAGAGTACCTCATCATGGTAGCTCCCGATCTTGAACTTCACTAGGAACTGCTCATTGACCATAAATTTGTGGTCCTTTTGTAACTAGGAAATCCAATACGGATGTGGATGCCTTTCCCTCTTCAGCTTCAACTTTGCAACCATCTCCTCTAACACCAGATTATCGGTGCTCCCACTGTCAATGATGACATCACAATATTTTCCTTCACATTTGCACCTTGTGTGGAACAAATTCTTCCTCTATTCGAGTTCCTTCTCTTCAGTCACCAGTGCTCTTCTAATCACTAGGGCTTCTCCCCTTTCAGCATCATCTGAATGTTTAGATTGAGCCTCCTCATCTACATGTGCAACCCTTCCACAACCTCCCAGCCTTTTGTCTGCCCTTCCTTGATGTTTCAGACATTCATAAGCTTAATGTCCTTCTTCACCACATTGGAAACATATTCCTCTAAAACCAACTCTTCTAGATCCTTGTCCAAATCTCCCTCATCCTCTACCTCTTTGATCACCACTATTTTGATCACGAGGGTGGTAGAAGTTATCATTCTTCTAGTTTCGACCGATACCCACATCTTCATTTTTCTTCTCATCATCATTTCGGCTTCCAAAAGATCTTTCACTGCCCTTTCTGCTCTGACCTCCTCATCCTTTTTGCTTGTTATCAAATATTTTGTTTAGCTTCTCTTCAACTTTCAGAGCAAACTAGTATGCATCCTCAATGGTGGTCATTCTAACCAGGCTTATCTCCTCCTGAATACTCGGCCATAACCCATTAAGATAACGGGATACCTTCTCCTTGCTAGCCTCTGTATGACCCATTTTGATGATCATCTTGTGAAAATATTCAGTGTATTCTTTCACATATTTGCTTCCTTGCTTCAACCCTTGCAATTTCTTCAGCAAATCTAGCTCGTAGTCCACTGGTATGAACTGCTTTTTCAGTTTCTCCACCATGCAATCCCATCTGGTGATCTTTCCTTTTCCTCTTCGGTTTCTCTCTAGCTGGACCTCTTTCCACCAAATAATAGCATGGCCATTTAGCTTCTTTTTTGCAAACTTGACCCGATCTGGGTCCTCTATCTCCTCATACTTGAAATATTCTCCCAACTCATTGATCTAGTCAATCAACTCTTGTAGGTTCAGACTTCTGGAATAACTGGGGACTTCTGCTCTGGGTCTTTTCTCGATCTTCGAAATGGCCCTTATCAGCCGCATTTGGTCTTGATCAATTGATTCTTCTTCCTCTTCTACATCTGAATCTTCCTCCTCTTCTTCATCCTCACTTTCTTCTCTCCTTCTCGGGTTTAACCCTCTTCTCATCTGCTCCTGCAACACATCAATCTATCTTTGGAGGGCTCTGAAACCCTCAGCCACTAGTGGATCTCTTCCACTAGTATTTCTGCCACCTCGAACACCTCTGGAACCACCATGCCTACCAAGAATCACTCTTGGAGGCATTTTTCTTGACCTCGATCCACAACCATGGTCCTGGTGCGAACTACCTCACGATCGATGATTTGTCCACACACTCAAGAAACCTCACTCTGATACCACCTGATGAGGGTGCAACCCGAGACACAAAAAACTACCACACCAAATAGAGAATGTTATTTTATTATTCTAAAAATGATCTTCTTACATGTAGAGGATTGGTTATCCTCAAGTTCTGGAAATATGCAAACTATAGAATTATAGAAAAACCCCTTTTTGTAGTATGCGAACTTGTCCCCCAAAAAGCTACACAAAAATCAGAAACCCACCCATAAATAGAGCTCCCTTTTTAGTTTGGAGCCAAAACAACATTCAAATTTGAGTTATTGGTGGTCTGGTGCTGAAAATTACAACTTGAAATTCAAATTTCAAAAGTACATTTGAAAATTAGTATCTTCTAGAAAGTGTGCCAACTTTCAAGAGCCATAACTTTTGATCCGGGACTCCGTTTTTCAAGCTGTTTGAACCATTGGAAAGGTCTTGGAGTCAAGAACGTGCTTGAAATTGCTATGGCAATTTTAAAAAGTTTTGGGTCCGTTTAGGGACCGTTTAGTGCCTCAAATCTGACCTAGAAGGTTTTTAGGTGTAATTTTGGGAGGCTAAAACTGCAATATCTTTCAACCCAGGAATAGAAAAGAAAAACCGTAAGTTGGGAATTACATTATGACAAAAAGTGTATCCATAAATGTAAAAACATCTAAGAAACTACCAACTAGAAATGAAACTTTTTTTTGGGTGATGTAGGATTGCCCTTACACCACTGGATGCTCCTGCATCAAATTCAAAGAAAGAAGAAATTGATTTAATTTTTTTTCAATGTTAAGTGGGATCATCTATTATTCCAAGTAAAGGTACTATTATATTGGGCAATATAAACCAACTCATTTGAGTTTATTAACTATTAAAAGTTAATTTGTGGCTCTATCACATAAGTTACATCACCCAACTTTTCATTTGAGTGAGAAATGATATTAAATTCCCCACCAATAATGACCAATTGTTATTTAATAATATTTACCTCATCTCCAGTCAAATCCAAAAAAATAGAACATGCCTAGTGGGCCCATACACATAAAACAACTAGAAAGATATATCAATGGAAAATAAAATAACTTTAGATCCAATTTTGTTGGGAAGAGAAAATAACCACACTAACCCTTTGAGGAAGCCAAAGGATTGGAAAATTACTTAATCACATTCAAAACTAACATAAATATGCTCCCACATATTTCTTTTCCATAAAAAATAATTGGACATGTATAAACTTAGTTTGGTTTTCTAAATAAAAATAAATATCTACATAATATGTATGTATGTGTATGTGTATGTGTATGCGTATGCGTATGTGTATGTGTATGTGTACATGTGTATGCGCATGTATATGTGTATGTGTACATGTGTATGTGTATGTGTATATATGCATATATGTATGCATGTATATGTGTTTGTATGTATATATATGTATATATATCTATATATGTATATATATCTATATATGTATATATATCTATATATGTATGTATATATATATTTCTATATGTATATGTATTATATATATGCATATGTATATATGTAAATATACATATATCTATAACCTCTTTGTAAAACATTTGAATGAATTTTTCTATTTATCTTAAATAATGTTTAAAATGTGTATGGTCCTAACTCCTTCAAATTAGTGATATTTTTTGTAGAGTACAACATCTTTGAACACCATCGGTTGGATTATGTGATTGAGACTTCATTTTCATTTTTTCTTAATAGTGCAATAGATGATTTGGTATTTATAAGAGAGATTTCATTTAATTAATTCATAACTGATTGGTAGTTGATGAAATGGATAGCATCTCATAGCCTTCTTGTGGTTTTTATGCCTCAAGCATGTGTGCCTTGTATGCCTATTTGATTATATTTTAATTCTAAACTATACTTATCAGTGATATTTTATATTGTCATTGATGTAATTTATAAATGATGTTTGTTATTGGAACTAGTGATTGACTATATATAATGGGATGCGTACATTGTGATTTTATATTTTTGGACTATTATAATATTTTTGTTACTATATTTTTTATATGTGATTTTGATAGTGTTATCTAGTTCAACGTTTTGATTTTGATGATTATCACTTTATATATTTGTTTTATTTGGATCATGTGGCTTAAGGATGATTCTTAGTTGATGCAATTTACTGATAGTATTTTATTTGATATTATATTATGTTGGATTTTTATGTTTTTCTTTAATCATCTTGTATGTAGTAAGTATTCCAAACATTTTATTGAATGTGTAGGCATGCGTTTTTTCCCCTAATTATGGTTAATTCAAGATGGTTAGTTTAAGTAAATATGTTGTGTAAATCTCCACATCTAACTCAATTTGAGTTTCAATACATACATAGTGTATCCTTGTGAAACCATGATCCAAATTGATGTTCATTTCATATTCATGTGTTGCGAATTAACCTATAAAGTGTTTTGTTTACTTTTTTATTTAAATCTTAATTTTCTCTTGTATTTTATTAGTTCCACAATGCTTATTTTTGGGCATTTCAAATAATGTGTATGCTTGAGTTGAGTTAGTTGTTTGTATTACCTTCATGGAATGACCTTATACATTTTCAATATTGTGGATATTTGAAAAATGAATTAAGTTAAAAGATTAATTGGGTTAAATGCATTAGTTAATTTGAATAAATTAAATGTGTTAGTGATTTAAAAACAATTATGATATGCATTTGATAAAATATGTTAGTAATATTCCTAAAAATTACCTTTTTAGTGAAAATGGAGAAAAAGGAAATTTGGGGGTTTAATAGAGAATTTTGAATGAAAAGAAAAAAATGGTTTTATTTTACAATAGTTATTTTCCCTCTATTTTCTCTCTATTTTCTCTCTCTCTCTCTCTCTCTCCCCTTCTCTTCTTCTTGTGAGTTTGCATAATTGCATTGGAGGATTGGATTGTGATTTTTTTTAGATTTCTAAATTGGTGCATAAGAAGGATATTTGAAAGATTATTTTGTGTGTTGGGGGGAACAAAGAAGAATTCTCAAATTTATGTGTGTGAATTACATTGAAAAGGTAATTTTTTTCTCCTATTTGTTTTATGTAATTGATAGTTGGTTCATATTTTTACCATTCCTACACTAGGTGGTTTCATATGGTATTGTTCAAATTGATGTAGAAATATTGACATATATTTTATTTTTAGAAAAAATACTTTACTACCATTATATTGGATAAATTTCTCTGAAACCTCATGTGGTGTGAAAAGTTTTTTTTTTTTTCATCTTAGGAACATAAATATTGGATTTTAGAAACTTTAATTTTTTTAAATTAGAAAAAATTGAATATTTCTGGAGACACTTAAAAATGTCTTGAATGATATTACACATTTGAATTCGATATACTAACATCATTTCATCCTAAAATTCATCCTCTTTTCGCCTCTTTGATTAAATTAACCTAGTTATTTAATTAAATGCTTCATTTTCATCTATTGATCTAATTAATCTAATTAGGTTAATTCCTACTCTCTCACACTAACATCTCATCTAGTTTGATTAAATAATACAAATTATTTAATTTAAACCCCTCCCTTTATCTCTTCTCATTTAATTAAATGTCACTCACACCATTTCATTAAATAAATCAATTATTTAATGAATATCCTCACATTCCTCATCTTGCACATTAAAAATTAGTTTTAATTAATAAATTGCTAATTTCCTCACCCATCCACTTGCATAGGGAATATTATAAAGGAATATTCTCCTATTTGACTCCAAAAAGGGAATGATTTCTTTCAAAAAAAATTGTAACAAACTTTCAAAGTTGTTACAAAGTGTGTTTGTTTGAATCATTCTTATCCCTTGATCTTTCTTTGATCCATGTGATCATTGATTCTCATCCATTGATGAGAATCCTTGATCCATGCCTTCACCCTTCATTTAGTATTGACCATTGATAGATCAAATCAATCTGAGCCCTTAATTTTTCATTTGCTCTCCTATAAATACATCACTATTTGGAGAGAAATGGATCCATCTTTTAATAAAAAAATTATGTTGTTGAAATTCATACTCATTTGCACCCATATTTAGCATATTGTTAAGCATTTAAGATTAATTTTCATCTATTTTAATTTAAGCATCCATTAATTGTTAGAGTAATAGTTATTATGCTTAATTAATTATATCATATCGATTAATTAATTAAGTCACTTATTCCTCTTTGTTACTTAAGCTAAACTTAGGCACATTAATAATTAATTAATTATTAATTATTAAGTGTGCACACTAGGGTTTCATTTAGGGTTTCCCTTTTAGGGTTTCTTGATCTCCTTCATAAGGATTGATCTCTTTTGTAATCATTGATTCTCTTAATGCATTTTTACTGTGAGGTTTACAAAACATTCTTTGGTTCTTCATATCTTTTGTATGTGACAGGTATCCATCTTGCATGCAGGTGATCTTGGTTTTCTAACATGGTATCAGAGCTCCAGACCTGCAGCTGCTTGTTCGTGATCTGAAGATATGGCCTCTCTATGAGTTTCAAGTGCAAGGGTTTCCACAGGCATCTTTTCTGCAATATCTAGGGGTAGCCATCTTTTCGGGACACTATGGGCTCAAACGGACGTCGCCATCGCATTCGTAGCGTCCCAAAACCTTAGAAATGCCTGTTGTTTCGTCAATTTTGGTGAAGTTGGTCTAGGAGGCAAAAAAAATTGTCTGAAGGGTCGTACGGCCTCTTCTGCACACATTCCGAAGCACAATTTTCAAAAGAAAATTCAAAAAAACACATTTTTTAGTGAACAGTGCTAGCGGCTCCAATTCTAATGAAGATCTGCCACCCGGCAGCCACCGGGCAGCCACCGGCTCGGCACCGCCGCTAGGCTCCTCCACCCGCCCGCCGCTCGGCCACAGTTAGCCCCCAGCTCCGCTGGCAGTCCTATAACGGACCAGGAGCTCCGAGACCGGCCCCCGGCCGACAAATCCGCCTGGGAATATTTCGTTGGTAGAAAATATTTCGTCTACGAGCATAGAATATTCTGATTATCGCAGAATATACCGATGGCCGAAAACTTTTTCCGGCAGTATTTATGTAGCCTCCATACAGCCGTCAATTTTTTTTGCAGGGGGGAGATTTTTTTCACCGACAGCCAGATGGCCATCAAATTTATGCTCATGAACTGCTGACGTCAGCATGATGTCAGCGTACGACTGGCCCTCTTTGCCCCTCCAAGCCCTAATTTTCCCTAAAAGAGCAGTTTTTTTCTTTTGGTCATAACTTGGGCATACGGTATCGAAATCGGGCAAACGAGATATCGCCGAAAAGCTGGTTCCGAGTACTTTCATTTGGTGTAGTTCATTTAATATTATTTTTCTGTTTTACTGCATTTATTGCTGTTTGAAGTCAGATGTACTTTTTATGCTTCCGAGCTCATAACTTTTTGCCACGATGTCCAATTTTCGCCTCGTTTGCAGCATTGGAAAGGTATTAAGGAGCTCTATGTTGCTATCCATGCACTTTTTCTGTATCTATCCCAAGTTGATCGCTTAGTCCAGATTTGGCCCGATGGGTTGTTTGGAGATTACTTGGATATTTTGGTAGTTGGGAGGGTGCATCTTACATCATTGCACTTTGTTTTCAGTAATACATCATTCAATAATTGCTTGCTGCTTCATAGATTCCAGGGTTGTTCCCATTTGGAGTTTTCGAGTGTTCTGAGGCATCGGGTTTGCTGTCACTTTTTTCATGATTCCTTGAGTCAATCAGTGACTCTCATCCGGTTTTAGTAGTAGACAGAAATATATTTCCTTGCTTGCCAGATTTCGGTTCCAGTGTTACTCTACAGAGTTCTTCCAGTGCTTCTTTGCAGCATGACATCTTATTGTAAGGGGGGTTTTGTCCCACTGCATTTTTCCTTCTCTTACTCATTCTTGCATTTGTAAATGGGTACCTGATCAGGCCTAGTTGCCGGGACCCATCTTTGCTTTCATGCATCTTATTCTAGTGTTTTAGCTTCTTTCTAAGTTCATCTTATGGGGTGTTAGAGTAATAAGTTATTATGCTTAATTAATTATATCATATTGATTAATTAATTAAGTCACTTATTCCTCTTTGTTACTTAAGCTAAACTTAGGCACATTAATAATTAATTAATTATTAATTATTAAGTGTGCACACTAGGGTTTCATTTAGGGTTTCCCTTTTAGGGTTTCTTGATCTCCTTCATAAGGATTGATCTCTTTTGTAATAATTGATTCTCTTAATGCATTTTTACTGTAAGATTTACAGAACATTCTTTGGTTCTTCATATCTTTTGCATGTGACAGGTATCCATCTTGCATGCAGGTGATCTTGGTTTTCTAACATCTTTTGCATGTGACAGGTATCCATCTTGCATGCAGGTGATCTTAATTTTCTAACATTAATGAAATCCATGTTAGCTTAGTTTACACTCATTTTAGCATATTTTGCATCCATGTCTTGCATCTTTGAACTTTTCTTCCATTTATCATAGTTTGCATCCATTATCATCAACTTGCATCTTAGCATTTAGAACTCATATTTATCATGCTAAACTAATTTTATACCATGTTTTGTTCATATCTCATCAAGTTTGTTGGTTTTATTCAATAAAATCGATGGAAATAGGCTCATATTATATTCCAAGGGATTTGGAAAGGGTCACCATTCCACATCAATACGACACCACTTCCCCAATGGGATAAGATTTGAGGTCTTAGAATAGGGTTTTGTTAAGCTTTCATGTTTATATCATGTTAGTTTAATTGCTTTCTAGATTTGATGATTTTGAATATCTCATTGGGATCATGGATTATTGGATTAAATAGGCTTTACATTCATTTGGATATAGCATATTTAGCTCGTACTATGACTATGGTCACATTTTGGTGCTAGAAGGAGGGCCATAATAATCGAATCTGATGAATTTCTCTTTAGATTCCTGTGTTCTTGATTTTGCAGAAACAATGATGCTTTTGGAGGCTACAGTGATGCCTTTGTTAGGCATTTCCATATAACAATGCCTTTGCAAGAATTACAATGGTGCTTAATTAAATCTAGTGATGTTTGTAGAAGTTGAGAAAGCTAACTTCACAGACCCCAAAGATCACCTGCATGCAAATAACCTGTCACAGAAAGGAAGAGATGGAGACAAAAAAGTAAGGGTGCTCTGCAAGCTTCAAGAGAGATTGTATTGACTGAATGAAATAATTACAAAAATCAATCCTTAAAAGGAGATCATGCAAAACCTAAAATTAACCCTAATAGGTAGACATTTAATAATTAATATAATTATTAAATTTCACAATATGCAAACTAAAGTGAAATATTTAGAGAGGAATAAAGGTAACTTAATTAACATAATTAAGTTAAAACCTTTACTCTAACATCCCCCCTTAAGATGAGCAAGAGTGCAGCTACAAACATGTGCAAGAAAGCAAAGGTAACTACAATGCATGAAAGAAAACAAAGGTATCGACAACTAGGCCTAATGAGGTACCCAAATACAACCAAATCTCTGTAAAGTGGAGAAATAGAGAAAACCTCATGGGAAAAAATCTACTCCAAAAAGAGATGAAAAACATGAAGAACATCACTGAAGTAGAAGAAGCTACAAACAACTGTCAAAAGATGACTGCTATGGTGCTGAAGAACCTCCTCTGAAGATAGGATGATCAAGATCAAGAAGACAACAATCTGCATGGGTTTCCCAAACGACACTACTTGAATCAGATGGAAAACAAAGACAAACACCTGGAACGAAGATACAGATGGCACAAGTACCAATAGTCTAAAAAACACTGATCAACTAAGAATGGAAGATTCCTTCCAAGGTGAAACCAAGGAAGCATTAGCATGAACTGTATAATACCCCCCCATAATGCTGACTGGGAGAACCTGACAGATCCACTGAAATGTTGTGTAACACCCTGTAGTGCATGAAGGAGAAGAAACAACATCTAAAAGTGCACAAGAAAGCACCTACAATTGAAAAAGTGGTGTGCAAAATAAATCACACATGCATGAGGATGGAATCATATAGATCCACTGTCATCGTGGAGGGACACTCACTGGACAAAGGTGTGATGGAAAAAATAAAGGCACTACACAACCCCCCATGGCACTTTATAATACAATGCGAGTACAAAATATGACACAACCTTATGTGCAAAATCCCCAAAATACATGTATAATAGTGTGGCACTTTATCTCAGTGCATTTACATACAATATTTTTCTTACAAAAGATGCTCAAAATGCCCACAGAGGACAAAAAATTGGAAATACATAAAGAACAGCAAAAAACGAAGCATCCCATGCAAACGAGAAGTTCCTAAGATCTAATATGTCCAGGTAATTCACCAAAGTGTGAATTTTTTTTTTTGAATAAAATATACCTAGAGTGAAACCTGGAAAAATTGCATGGATGGAACTGAAGAGCTCTGAAAGATGGTTCCAATGCTGCTAAGATAACGAAAAACGGAGAAATGGGTCAAAAATTACGAGCTCAAGACTGAAAATAACTCCTTTGACTTCAATATCGTAGAATGCACCAACAATAGAAACAGTGATGAAAACTCTAAAAATCGAAAGTTGCCTCAACTTCCAATATCTCGCTTGCCAAAAAACCGACATATCATATGCCCAAGTTATTAACCTCTAGAAGAACTCCAAAGGGAGAAACACAAGTTTGGATTAAATTTGATGGTCATAACGCCGCGATCAAAAAATCTCGGGCCAAAATTTGATGGCTAAATGGCCGCTGCACATGCATAATTGGGATTATTACAAAATGTTTTTTTCAAAACATTAAAAATAATTTTACAAATATATTTTTTAATAAATTTTTGAAAACCTTTGGGGGGCACGTGGCCCACCCCCACCAAGCCTTATAGGGCAGAGCAGGTATGACCTGTGCAGGTACAGACCTACGCAATACCCTACGCAGGCGTACCATGCCTGCAAGCCTTTAAAAAGGCTTTTGCTTTTTAAAAAAAAAACTTTTGTTTTGATTTTTAAAAAAATAAAATAAAATTTACAACTCTTTTTTTTATTGCAGATTTTTTTTTTTTTTGACGATTTCTTCTACCTGGATCCGCATGCTAGGGAGGTCGTACGACCTCTCCAGCAAAATTATTTTTGCCTCTCAGATCAACTTTGTCCAAAATGGACAAATGAACTGTCGATTTTGGGGTTTTGGACTGCTACGGACTCAATGGCGAGGTCCATTTGGACTCAAAAGGCTCCGATCAAATAGGTATGCCCTAGATCAAAAGAGACAAGCCTCAAACCCTTGAAGCCTCAAAATCCTTCAAAACATGAACAGGAAGTAGCAGGTCTGGAGCTCTGATACCATGTAGAAGTTGAGAAAGCCAACTTCACAGACCCCAAAGATCACTTGCATGCAAATAACCTGTCACAGAAAGGAAGAGATGGAGACAAAAAAGCAAGGGTGCTATGCAAGCTTCAAGAGAGATTGCATTGACTGAATGAAATAATTAGAAAGATCAACCCTGAAAAGGAGATCATGCAAAACCTAAAAGTAACCCTAATAGGTAGACATTTAATAATTAATATAATTATTAAATGTCACAATATGCAAACTAAAGTGAAATCTTAAGAGAGGAATAAAGGTAACATAATTAATATAATTAAGTCAAAACCTTTACTCTAACAATGCCTAATTAAATTAGCGACAAGCTATTTCTTTTTGAAACTGTTGTAAATTTAAAAATAGCAACGCTTTGATATAGTGACGCCATTGTGGTCATTGTTTGCTACAGAGCGATGCTTTTCAACTTTCACCAGAGTGATGCCCATGAATTATAGTGATGCCTTTGTGAATTATAGTGACACCATTGTGGATAGCTACACTTTTTGCTGGTAAACAAAATAGAGAGCTAATTTTCGCATGTGCTTTGAATTTTCAATTTCATATGCTCTCTTATATCTTATGGACATTTGGTTTTTGTTTTTAAGGCTAACTGGTTTTGTAGATTTGAAAGCATTTGAAGTGAAGAAGCATACTATCGTTCATCCATATATGCTACTTTTATTTATGCTTTAGGACCAACTAATCTTCCATTGGGTTTAAGATTCACTTTTAAAGTTGGTTAAAATTGGACCCACATAACCTCATTTTGCTATATTGGCTTAAAATTGGAAAAAACAATCAAACACTTCCATTGGTGCTTAAAATGAAGTCATTTAGCTTTAGGGGGTTAAAATGAATGAGTGCTTACATTTCTTGTGTACACTTGTAGTGTGTATCCACTCCCCTTGCACTTCATGTGATATTTGGTGAAGAGAAACACTCAAGTGTACGCTCTTTGCTTGTGTGCACTTGTAGTATGTATACACTCCCCTTGCACTTCGTGAGATCTTGGGTGAAGAGAAATACTCAAGTATACTTTCATGCTTTTTGTCACCCTTAAGAGAGGACTTACTATGAGATACATCCCACAATGGAAAACTCATAGGAAATTTTTCACAAGCACATTTACCGGCAGGCTTTAAATAAAGGATGTGAAATTGTGAGAAATTAGCATCAATCTCAAGCATCCATAACATACTGCACCTAATCCCACGCCTTACGTGGAAGAGGAATGGTTGAAGAGCCTTAAATGGCCAATCGAATGAATATGCATGATGGTGTTCTTGGTTTGTTGTCATTAAGAACCTTGTTTAAGTAGTGGCCAACTTTTTCCTTCCAAAGAGTTCTTTAAAGTGGTGCATTGGAATTTATTTCCAAGAAGTTACTTGCCATGTTTGATTTTGGTTGAAGTGTAGAGATTAAGAGTTAATTCTTAACATATCTCTACACTTTTCCCTAAAATTTCATGTAAAATCATCTCTTCTACTACAAAGGGCATGAGGAAAACCTACCAAGAACATACCCACTTGAGCTAGGAACATTATTGCTTGTGAGTCAGTTTGACACATTGTTTGGTTCCAAAACATCTTAAACACACATCAACAAGTCTGTCAAATTTAAAACCCTTTGGATCAAGTATGGATACCTTTTTAAAAGTCCTAATAGTACTACTTGTCCCTAAGGATTTTATCCTTAGAGGCTTCTAAATATTTGGACTTATATCTAAATACACACTTTGCAAAGTTAACATAAGGAACTATGGCCTTAGCTACATGATTTTCACACAATGGAATTTGTGAAATGAAGTTTTCTTTAACATAGACATTTTAGTTTGAACATTAATCAAGACTTTCTTGATGTGGTAATGAAGCAATCTCACTTAAGAAAAGATTAAATCAAATGAACACCACAAATTGATGTATGTTCAAAACATTGAGACAAGGAAAGTATTGCAAAACATTGAGTCCAAGTTCCATTTTACCATAATCATTGAGTTCTATTGACCAAAATCATTGAGTTTTGTTGTCCAAATCATTGAATTCTATTGCCAAAATCATTGAGTTTTATTACCAAAATCATCGAGTTCTTAAGGTTTTATAACTTTAGAGGTATAACATGTTTCTCACCACTCTGGTCTTGCAAAACAAAGGTCCCTTTTAGGTTAACATTTTTGGGTCAAAACATTTCATCCTTTTCATCCATCTTCATACATTTTACACTTCACCAAACAACTATAGAAACTTTTGGACATATCAACACTCTTTAGACTTAGACAATCATTAAACCAATCCCCTAACTTAGCTATGTTATGTGTGAAATGGATCCTTTTCCATGCACGTAGTTGATTTGGTTATCACATTTTGGACTAGTTTATCTTGAAGGTCACAAGTCTACCTTAAAGGTTTAAATGTTCATTAATGCATTTTATCCAAAACATCAAAACACCAAATCCTTTTGTCTAAAAGTGTTGTCCAAAAGTTTAGAAATTTCATCCCCCATATCATTCACCCTTTACGTCTTCCATTCACATCATTGGTCCAAAACAACTTAGAGGGTCCCTTTTACCAAAATTTGAGTCAACTAGAGGGTTTCAACATTATAAATCTCAACATACCTCTCCTATAGGCCAGCCACAATTTATGGTTACAACAAGATCACAACACAAGAGAATCATGGAACAAATCAAAACTAAATCCACCACAAGTGATTCAAACCCACAATAATTTGATCCAAGGATCCATTCTACCCCCTCACGACAGCCACAAAATCCATTGGGACCATATGAGGTAGAAGATGTCACAAAAAACCCACTTGAGCTTACTAAGGAAGAACTCATTGAGTATAAACAAGATCATCAAACCTTAGAAAATGTGGCTCCAACTTTTCTTGCACAAAACATGACATAAAAGATTAACCTAATCTATGAATCAACCAACTCCATCCTTGGTGCCCAATAAAAAATTAACTCCTAGTCTTGCAACTAGGATTGCCACTGATTTTGGTCACACTCTCCCTTTTGGAGGAAACACACTTTTGGGTACACAAAACATCAATCTTCCCCAAGACACCACTTGGACACCAACATTTGGTGCCCCACCTCAATCTTCCACCACCATTCCAGAGCACCCTCTACATCTATATAAACCACTTACATTCCACAACACCACGATGACCTCAACATTTTGAGCACAACCATCTTCATCCATCACCACAAGTGTCCAAAGTGTGCCCAATGTTACACAAGGTAATGTGAACCAGTTATCTCAAATGGGACAAGGGAAAATTAACACACTCACGTAAGGTCAACCCTTAACAAGTGGCTCCAACAATCCCATTGAAACATCAAAACAAGTGGTTACCCAAGCCACTCAATTCAACCCACAAAACACATCAACCCCATCTATCATCAATCCAAACCAAAACAACACCTTGATCACAAACCCTATCAACCAAGGTAATACCTTGGCCCCACATCAAGTGCAACAAGGCAACCCTCAACACATCGGTCAAGGGAACCCTTCTAATATATTAATCCAAG
>VDFB02352316.1:0-11925 GCA_007258455.2 Sequoia sempervirens | reverse complement strand
GCTTTCCACCCATTTCAACAATGTGTATATATGTGCATTTAACTTTGGATACACATATATCAATGTAGATTTTCTTTTGAAACTCTAAATATATGTATTGCATGCATTGGATGTATATGTATGAATCTGTTGCTTGGAAATATATACACACAAAAAAGTATGTGTCTCTTTTGTAGTGTTTCATTCTTCTTTTCTTCTGCGTAGATATGTATGTATGTGAAATTAGATGTAGACAACATTCATATATACTCCTCCCCATGTTTATTCTTTTGGGAAGATAGTTGTTATTTGTTTCATCCTCAAAGAGGCATCCTTACAATAATAGGCTTTATATTAAGTGTAATAAGGAAGATTAGTTTCACCATTCATCACAGTGGTGGACAATGTATGTTCTTTCTCAGGGGTTTGGTGAGAACCTATGGGGTTCCATGACCCAATAAGGAAGGGCGGAGATCAGGCCTTCTTCTTTTGTTGCTCATTTTACTTTCCCTATGTGCAGATATGTATGTTTGTGAAACTAGAGATAGACAACATTCATCCATATGTATAGATATGTATGTATGTAAAATCATATGTAGAAAACATTCATATATACTCCTTCCTATGCTTATTTTTTTCATAAGATCATTATGATTTTTTTTAGGCCTGTACTTAAACTTCTCCACAAAAATTTATTGTTGTTGGGCATGGCTTTGACCTGTGTCCATTTATCCAAAATTATTGCAACAATTGACAAAAGAATGGGTGCATATGTTTTGATTGACAGTTGCAATTTTCCTATTTGAAAGCAACATATAGTGCATTTATTGAAATTGTTCTTGTTTGTCAAAGTAATAAAATAGTTTATGCTATTCTCCATAAAGAAATTTCTTTATGTTGATTGTTGTTTCATGGTTGTTATTTTTCTAGGCCTCAATAAGTATTTCATCAATGTTTCATCTAACACTTATTATACAACCTCCATTGTAACAAATCCTTGTTGAGGTTTAGACAAATAAGAACTATCCTTCAAGAAGAATATGGACTATTTTATTACTTTGCAAACATTGTCACCACAGAGAAACCATACAACAATTAATGTTGATGCCAACCAATGTTTAATTTTTCTAGCCTTTTCTATCCACGTGCCAAATGCTTTTAATTTAAAAATAAAAAAAATCCACCACTTTTTTCCCAATCAGAATCTAGGTGTCGGGAGGCTTAAAAACTGGGAAGGTTGATGAAAATTTCAACCAAAGTTCACACAATTGGGGAAAACCACGCAACTGGGGGTTCCCATAATTTTCACTTTTGATGTCTATAGTTTTAATCTTGTTGTGTTGGCTGAGTTTAGAGTATATTGTTGCTACATGTGAGTTCCTAAACTTAGTTCAGTGGTGGCATCAATCTTCCATATAACACTTAAAATAAAACTTATCAATTCAAGAATGTTCCAATAGAATAAACATAGGGATCACTATGTATCAATGTTGTTTGCATCTACTATGACATACATACATATCTGCACATAGGTAAAATAGATTGTCCATCACTGCCATCAATGGTGGCACCAAAACAAAAATCATAGTAACAAACCTATGCAAAAATAGTCTTTTTCCAATAGTACCTTATCGAAAATGAAACAATATAGCCTTCTCAACAGTCTCTTATAAAAAATGAAACAGTGTACCCTAAGCTAGAGAACAACAATCGGCAATGCCTTATGGAATCAATGTTGTTTGCATCTGCTATGACATACATACATATCTATACATAAGGGACATACATTGTCCATCAATATGATCAATAGTGCCATTACCAAGACTTTTGTATTGCTTTTGGACTCATTACCCCATGCAAAAAACACAAAATAATCTCCAACCACCTTCAGAGAAACCTCACAATGGATGGTTGGACTTGCACCTTCATAGAAGCTTTCCCTTTGGGTGTCAACATTAACTGTTGTATGGGTATGTGTAGGATCATCATGGAAAAAATAGACCTGTAAGTGGCGAAAAATTTAGAAAAATCAGAGTTAGGAAACTTCACATAAAAAATTAAATAAGTTATCTATATTATTTCAAAAATATGTAAGAATAGAATCTATAGAAAATTGAATGTAGTTTCTAAACTACTAGGTTTATTTATATATATATATATATGGTGAAAATTTTAAATTTCAATGCAATAGTACTTAAATTTCAGGGAAAAAATAAGAAGTAGGTGTCTATCTGACCACCCTAACCACAATAAAATGAGAATATTTTTTTATAAGATTTTAGATATAAGTAGAGCACTCATGTCCCAATGTGATGCATATTTTTTTGTGATTTTTTTCGAAGGAAATAATTAATTATGAATTTTTTATTACAAATTTTAAAAAATATAAAAACTTGTATGTCTGACCACCTTAACTTGGTCAAAACTTCATGAAATTCATTTTTTTTAATCCTATAGTATGCAAAGCATAGAATGTGATGCATGTTTTGGATTCAAAAAATGTGATACTATTTGAAAGCTATAGATATTTTTCAATTAGCCTATCAATTAAGAATTTAGTCGTAATTTAAATAGAAAATGAATAATAATTATTTATTAAATTCAAAGTAAAGCATAATTTATATTGGTGTAAATTCTAGAATCTCCTTTAAAAACCATTTTCATTTCATCAATTTTGTGTAAAAAAAATTCGTTAGCCACATACCCTACACATACCCATCATATCCCCACTTTTTGGCCCATCATGACATGCACATACCCATATGGTTTCCATGTAGTGGCGATGGTTGTAATAACACCTTCCATTTAAAACGTCAGAAGAGGTAGCAAAATTCTTTGTAATTTTCAATTAGGCATTGTTGGGTGTTCTTCTGTGGCTTTACCTGCTATCAAAGCGTTGAGTCAGGATTGCGAGCTTCTTTGAAGGTTAAAGTTTGATCATCCTTTTCAACACATGTATCGGTATGTATGTATATGTATAAATTTCCATTCATTTATATATGTATATTTTCTACATCTAATGCCATGTACATACACTTCTACACATACTTTTTTAGTGTGTATATTTCCAAGCAGCAAACTCCTACATATGCATCCAATGCATGATGATGGTCTGTATTTTTTGGCATGTATTCTGGAGTAACTACCAAAAGAAAAAGGAGGATCTATGCATATTGTTGGACAACCTAGTTCAACAGAAGAACCCAATTCAAGTGAGAAAATTGTTGTTACACCTTGTTTACATACCAATAGAATTTTAGGGACAAGAACCCTGGCCAAAACCCATACATGAAATATACAACACACCTAAAATTCTATCGGTATCTAAATAGGGTGTAACAACAATTTCTTCACTTGAAATGGGTTCTTCAACAATAAATATCAGCACAATAGATTCCTACAAATGCATCCAACGCATGCAATGCCTACATATGTTCTTGCAAAACAAAATGTTCACCGATATATAGCTATTTCAAGTTAGATGCACCTTTTTAGTTATTATTTCTTTCAGCCTCAAAAGGCAGTTGTTAGAATGATAGGTTGTATATTAAGTGTAATAAGAAAGATTGGTTTCACCATTGATCAAAGTGGTTGACAATGTATGTTCTTGCTCGGGGGTTTGGTGAGAGCCCATGGGGATCCATGACCCTATATGGTAGGGTGGAGAGCAGGCCTTGTTTTCTTGTGTTTCATTTTATATTTTATATTTGTTGTTTAGCTACATTGTGGTTCTTTAAGTTGGTGTTTGTAAGAACTTTATTGTCTTCACCATAATATATGCATATGTATATATGCATGTGAAAAAAAAAATATGAAGTTTTTTTAGATGGAGAATGGAATGAAGGAAGGCACGATGCATAACCATAAGTAGCAGTAGTGTTACACTCTCCTTTAAAGAGTGCAATGCACCTTCCATTCATTACAATCCATAAAAAATGCATTGCATATGCATAGATACATTTACATATACATATGCATGTATGTATGCTTTGGTTTTTCTCCATAAGGAACAACTGAAAAAAGAATTTGTGTGCGTGCACGTTTTTTTTTTTTTTTGGTGCATGGTTTTATATTTCCAAGCAATAAATTCCTACAAATTCATCCAATGCATGATGTAATTGCAACGAACTTGGTTATTATTCCTTCCACCTAAATGTGTTATAGAAAAATGGTCATTTATCATTTTCATAGTGTTGGAACTATGTTGCTTTGATTTTATGTTGTATCATGGCTTGAACATGCTTATTTTAGGTACTAAAACTCAAAGAACGATGTCTTGTGAAGGTGTTGTGAAGTGTTGTAAGACATTTCTACATTCTTCTAGACTCTATTTAATATAATTCACCTAAAAATTCTTTACTCATCAACAAGTCCTATATTGAAGTGTTGTAAAGTCTTGTAACAAACCTTCACACTTTTATAGGCGCATCTTCACTATTTACACCTTTCTCTACTTTATTTTTCCTTTTTATGCCCCTCATATGGTTTAATTAAGTGTATTTTGCACATTATCCCAGAAACAACATTAAATATAACATATTTCTTGACACTTGTTTTAGGTCCTAAAGTGGGACCCATTTTCCATGGGTGGCGAATGAGTCCCCCTTGGCCCCAAATTCAAAATATTTCAAATTTCCTTTTAGGTTTTATTAAAAACCACTTGATGTCAGCCTGTGATGAGGTATGAATAGATAGTAAGGCACAATAATTGTATAAATAGCCATTTTTCATCTCATTTTACATCCTCCAATATTCACATATCATATTCAAGCAATCTTAAGCATTCAAGCACTCTACATCATCAATTAGAGCAGTTTTCAAGCACTTTGAAGCTGCCATTGACATTACTTCAGAATTAGAAGATCAAGAGTTACATGAGTTGATATCATTTCCATGTTATTACTTTATATTTCTCTTGCATTTCATTATCTTTTGAAGGGTTTATTACCAAAAGTGGGGTTTGACCAAGGAAAACCCCTATTCACTAACCCTAATCATTTTTCCCCTTTTGTTTGAAAATTTGACAGGTTATAAGGTGTTGAAGATAAGTCAAATTCAAGCTTGGAGAAACTTATTTGTCTATTTTGTGTAGATTTGACTTCGACAACTTGACAAGTAGACATTCCCAAATATGGTGTTGCAGAGTTGTCTCCTAGTTTTTCAAAAATTTGGGAGAGGACTTATTCACCACTAGTGGCTAATGAGTCCCACCTTAGGACTTGAAACTTGAATTTTGTCATATTTTAGATCCCGACAGACAGAAATCAGCTCATGATAGTTTTTCATCACTAGGAGGACTAATTTTCCACCCTGGGCGAATGTGTCCCACTGTGAGAAATCAGTAAATATCAATAGCATTCTAAAAAAACCAGAAAGCTCACACATCATCCAGGTGCACTCAAATTTACCCCTATACCTTATGTTCTACATAATTTCTTCATTTTCATAGTTATTTGCATATCACAATGTGTTTTAAAACATAGCCTAAATTGTACTTTTGCATTCATTTTAGTTCATCTTAATCAATCAATTGAATTTATTTTAGTTCATTTACATCATATAAAATTGAACACATCCTAATTTGAATGTTACATTAGCATTTTGGAGCCTAATCTATCTCCTTTTAGGTGAAAAACCCTAGAAGTGCTAGAGAAGTATCTAGGTTCCCAAAATCTATGTTGCAATGCATATGCATGGTTTTATATTTCCAACAATAAATTACAACATATGCATCCAATTAATGATTTTTTTGTGACATCCTTGCTACTATTCCTTCCAACCTAAAAAAATCTTTTAGAATGATAGGTTCTATATTGGGTGTAATAAGCAACATTGGTTTCTCCATTGATCGAACTGGTGGACAATTCATGTTCTTGCTCAGGGGTTTGGTGAGAGCCCATGGGGATCCATGACTCAATATGGTAGGGTGGAGAGTAGGCATTCCTTTGTTTTGTTTCATTTTATATTACCTATTTGTTCTTTAGCTACATTGTTCCTCTTTAAGTTCGTGTTTGTAGGAACTTTATCATCTTTGTCGTAATATATCCATATGTATATGTATATGTATATATACATACACAATTAAGAAAGTGAAGTTATTTTAAGTGGAGAGTCGGATGAAGGAAGGAATGATGCATAGGCATAAGCAGCAATGGGGTTACATTCTCCTTTAAAACATGCATCGTACCTTGCATTCATTACACTCTCCATCGAAAATGCATTGCATATGGATAGATACATTTACGTATACATATGCATATATGTATTCTTTGGTTGTTCTCCATAAGGAATTGTTGAAAAAAATAATTAGTGCATGTGTGGGTTTTATTTTTTTATGCATGGTTTTGTTACTGTGGATTCTTCTATTTTGTGGGTTTTCCATCTGGGGCACTGTTCAAAGTAGTATTATTTCATTTATGGCTTTTGTTTTGTGTCAATGGTTACAACGCAATAAAATAGGTAATGTTATACATTTTATGTTCTTTTCCATAGGGAATTGTTGAGAGTTTCTCTCTACCTTTGGCTATTTTGTTTCATATTTGATTGGCTTGACCTCTTTAGTTATGCCATTGTTCTTTAAGTTGGTGTTTGCAAGCATTTTATTGTTTTCCTCATATTATGGTTGTAGGGTCCTTAGCCTTGTTCAAGTTCCAGCCCTACATCAAGTGTGGACTGAAAAAAGGAAGAAAAAACCAAAGAAGGAAACTTTATTATGTGCGCCATAGAGACTAGATTTGTGCGAGCCGACGAGCAGAATACTTGCAACAAAGAGCCACTGTAGTTCATCCTAGTTTGGCCCTGCCTGATCAAGCGGGGACACCACAATTGTTTCTAGGATTTTTGGAAGAACATGCTTGCTTATATAGCTCTGCACCCCCCATCCCTTCCTAGCATCCACACAACCTTCCCATTGAAGTCACCTCAACAATAGGCAGTTGTAGACCTCAAAAAATGCTTGTCGGGCATGGATTTCTATCCACTTCATCAGCCCCCCATCTCTTTAGCAACATGTTTGGAGATTTTTTTCACATTTCAATACATTCCTTCCACCAACACATTGATGCTTTTTCTGATTTGAAATTTTTTAGTGTTTGCAAGGAAATCTATGTCGACATGAAAGTGGGAGCATCCAATGTGAGAATCATATGTCTGTGTTGTGCTTCTGAAAAGGGCATCCATAGATTCATTTTAGTGAATAAGATGGATCCAGGACCACAACCTGCTATCCTTGCAAAGCTTACTCAGGTTGAAGAAACGCTTATAGCTAAAGTTGCTCCAGGTTTGCAAGTGACCCATGCTAGAGGAGGAAAATACAAATATAGCTTCAATACTATAAGCTTCCCTCAAGACATCACGGCCATTGCAACTTTGTTACCATGTCACCAACATGATCTTGAAGTGGTCATTATTCAAAGAACTAGCATTCAGGGGATGAACTATGATTGCTATGTGGACAAAGATAATGTCATGGCTATATTAATATACAAAATTGAGAATGATCCATACAATAGTGATGTGATTGATTGTGATGCTTTAAATTTGTTTCCTACTATAAGTAATAACATCTTCGATCTTCTGCACATAATGAAAGAACCGACACATAAGATAGTTGAACCAATGACAACTCCGGAAAGTGTGTTTGACGAGAAATCTAAGCTTGAGGACTCATCATCATTTATTCTCTTGATGCCCAACCCTCCCCAAGAATTACAGGAAATTAGAGATGCCTTGCAAATTGAAGACATTAGTCAAGATACTTTTCCTTGGCCTGAGATAAATTTTAGCCCTATCAATGAATATAATGCAGAAGGGTTATTAAGCATGGATTTTCCAAACTTGTTCCCTACTAGAAAAATAATTCCCCTACAATCCAAAAGCATACATATTCACTTACATGAATATGCATTGCACTTGATGAGATACTATGATAATAGATTTGGGAGGCATGTCAGATTTAGATATTACCTTTATAATTTGATAATGAGTCATCAAAGCTAGCAATCGGCTTCTGTTTTCATGAAAACAAACTTGTTAGAAAGGATCCCAAAGTGTATTGTTGCTTTGTGACAATTGCTTCAAGATGCACCAAACACCCAGCTAGGAAACCACCTTTATCATTTTGGTGCATCTTTGCGAGGGACACGCTCATATTGGGGCAAGTGTCGGCAAGAGCTTGCGATAATGATCCACCAGCTTGGCACACTAACTCTCTTCTTCACTTTGAGCTCTCTAGACACAAAATGGCCTGATTTGCATAGGGTAATTGATCCTCATGCCCAACCACATATTTCATACTCCCAAAGATACCTCATAGACAATGTCATCCATAACCTGCACATAACAGCCTTGTACATGCACTTGCAGTTCACTTTTTTTTGTGAAGAGGTTATTGAGAGGATTTTCCACACAAAGGACTACTAGTATAGGTATGAGTGGAAACATCGTGGATCAGCACATGTCCATGGTTTCTTGTGGCTTCTAGGTGCCCCGAATATTGACATGCTTGATTGGTCCAACCCACATGAGCTTCAATAATCAAAAAACTTCTTCAATCACTATGTTTCAGCATGGAACCCTCCTTCCCCGGAACAACTAATATCAAGAGGCCACCACTCTTCTTTGGACGACCCTTGTTTTCTTGGAATTCTGCAAATTTATGGCATGGATCCAATGGTGGATTATGAATAGCCATTGATCGTAGTGTAGAGGAATACCAATTGTACTCAGTACACTTGCCTTACAAAAAAATGTCACCAATTACAATGTCGCTACAAAGCTCTGTGGAATGCACAACCATCATCGACATTGGTAATTGATAGTGAATCAAAAAAATCCTATAAGCCAGCAAGAAATGATGAGCATATTAATATCCACAACCCTGAGATGCTTGCAATCTGCTAAGAAAACATTCATTGCCAGCCAGTCTTGTCAAGAAAAATTATCCTAAACTACATTTGCAAATATGCATCAAAGTCTAAGAAAAATTCTGAAAGCTATATTGATATCTTGCAGAGGCTTGCAAATACAAATTCTTCTGGCAATAAAGCATTGCTTTCCTATAAAAAATTCATGATGAAATTAGTTGCAAATCATGAGATTGGTGCACAAGAAACATGCCATATGTTGCAAAAATTTCCCCTTGTCATCTCAAGCCAAAATTTCTTGTCTTTGAACCTCAGTAGGAAGACATTCCATCATTTGAAAATAGCTGACAATGGTGATGTAAGAGAGGGGGACCATCGCATGCAAGACCCCAGGTCATGGAGGGTCAAGACACGAGAGGCTGCCCTAACTTACCTTAGCTAAGTGTAATGTTAGGAAATGTGATGCGAGAGTAACAAGCACCATGAAGCCTCTTAATTACCCTGCAGACCTAAAACATAGAAGGGCGCTAGGTGAGCCAATTTTTAGGTCTAACACTACGCCTCAAGAAGCTCTTTGTTCGAGGATGAAAGCACAGTCTCTAGATGTTAGTGCAACGCACTAGCATCTCAAAAGTGCGTTGGCATCTGTACGACCAAACAACAGTGGAGACGAGGTTAAACCAACAAAACTAGCTAATGGCCTAGCTAATTAACTAAAGGGCTAGAATGACATGATTAAGTAAATGAAATACTCTCTAATATTGTAAAGTAAATATACAAGAGTAAAGAGAGCAAGGAGGATATCACCAAGGAATTCATTCACCAGCTGACCCTTCGAAAAGCACGTACTGCACACAGAAAGAGAGGAGAATGTTGGGTGGCTATATAGGGTTTTGCCTCATTCAGACCCCCATTTAGGTGTTCCCACATCCATAGACAACCTAAGGAGTGAGATAAAGGAAAGCAATACAATGAAGAGCAAAAGAGCACTACAAAATAGTAAAGAGCTAACTCAACCAAATGATAGTGGAGAGGAGAGGGAAGCTTACCACCTCCACCAAGAGCACTCAAGGCTACTTGGGGGAGAAAATGAGGGGAACTCAAGCCTCTACTGCAATGGTGTGTTCCCAAATTTTCTCTACCAACGTGATGGAGTGTTTCTTTGGCTGCAATGAAATGTAAGAATGTTGCTTGAAGCTTGAAGTGGATGCAAAATAGTGTATTGAGTGAGCTATATGCTTGGAAGAAAATTGAAGAAAATGAAATGCATGTTGAAGGAGTGAATATGAAGAAGGAATGAAGAGAAATGACCATATTTAGGTCAGTTGGCCGAAGGGGGCATTACAACTTCACCTCTAATGAGAAGAGTAACGCCTCTACAGGTTCAACCATAGGAATCTTCCAAGACTGTAAGCTCGTCACAAAGAGGTTTGTGCACCGCGCGGGCATCCTCGATAGAAACACCTCAACCGACACTCAAAATAGGTTCCAAGTGGGATGCAAGCAGCGGGCTTAGGTGGAAATAAGCTTCGAACTCAATTTTCTAAGGTGGATAAAGGAAAAAAGGGGATTTGCACATGTGGTGCAAATTCACTCTTATACATTTTCCCCCCACTTTACCAAGCATGAATGTTGATGAGTGCTCGATAACGTAGATCAAGAAAGAGTAAGGTTAGAAATGTATACCTAAACCATCAAGGAAATAGACCATGATCTGCGTGAACCTGAAGGTATAGGAAAAGCAAATGACTTCATAGTTGCTCAAAACTATGAAGTTAGAAAAACAAAGCATCTTACAGGCCTAGACCTACAAGGAGGAAACCCCCAAGATCTCTCACATGAAGGAAGTCCCTTGAAGTAAGCACCTTACAGACCCATAGACCTATAAGGAAGGTATCCTCCAAGATCTCTCACATGAAGGAAACTGAGAAAGTTCCTTACAGACCCGTAGATCTGCAAGGAAGGTGTCCTCCAAGATCTCTCACATGAAGGAAATTGAGAAAGCACCTTATAGACCCGCAGACCTGGAAGGAAGGTATCCTCCAAGATTTCTCAAATGAAGGAAACTGAGAAAGTGGACTCCATAGAGTCAAGAAGCGGTCACAAATCTACCCATAGATAGAACATGTCAAAAGCGGTCGTGTAGAAAAATAAGCAGATAGTCACACAGACCGTCAATAAGTAAAACTTTCAAAGGGGTCCCTCTGGAATCCAATGTGAAAAAAGAGGGGTCCACTCAAGGGATGCACTGTTTGGAAGGTGAGGTCTAGTCAGGCTACCCCCAATCTAGATGCGAAAAGGAGAATGGAATAATTCTAGTCAAGCTACCCCCAAGCTAGGCATGAAGGAATCCATTCAGAATAGAGACTTTCAAAGAAGGGTCCCTTAGGAACCCACCATGAGGAAAAGGGGGGTCCACTCAAGGGACACACAGTCTGAAAGAAGTTGTTCTTCTTACAGCGATCCAAGGGGGTTTGATTTAAGGTAGTTTGATCAAACCCTCTTCAATTGGAATGCTTTAAATGGAACTTTTTAAGGCTTAAGTCATTATATTTTCTAAAAAGATGTGATTTCAGCAAAAATATGTTCCTCCCAGAAATTGTAAACCAACTTTGTGGGATCAGCCTACAGCGATCCATCATCAAGGAATTTGAAAGGAAGGATATGCCCCCACGCGAGGGGAGGATTAAAGTTGTTCCCACTTCATAGGGAGGTCTTCAAGTCCTTACTTTATGAATCCATGGTGAAGGAAACACATTCCATTAGGGTTCCAAATTGAGAATGTGATTCTAAGGAAAAGTTTGTGAAGACTTTCAAGAAAAGATTTGTTGGCAATGAATGGATTTTCTAAAAAATTGAAATGTTAAAGGAAGGAATTGTCACACATGAAAGGGGCAACTCAAGCAAAGAAGAGAAAAAAGCTAAAGAAAGACAAGAGAGAGAAAACAAAAACAAAGGACACAGGGGGATCTGGTTTAGAAGGGTCAGATCTATCCAACCTCATATAAATAATACGTAATTATGGTGCAAGGTTAAAGATCATCAATCCCCAACTAGATCAGGAAGAATGCACAAGAAGAAA
>VDFB02352315.1:0-66630 GCA_007258455.2 Sequoia sempervirens | reverse complement strand
GAATAAAGTATCCAATGTCATGTCCCAAAATTGTAACACATGAAAATGCAAATCAATAAATAAATCATAATCACAAAACACATTTTAGTGTGAAATATAAATAACTAGATAAATAAATATCAAAAATATAATGGCAATCTAAATATTATTATCAAGAATATTATAATTATAATACATTTATTATAATAAACGAGACAATTAATATTAGTACATTATAAATATCATAATAATAGAGATTTCACAAGAAAAAAATATTACAAAATAATATTAATAAAATATTATTATAATTATAGTCATAAATATTATAATACATATAAAACCACTAATTTAAGAATAAATATTAAGAAATAATATTTATATATTGAAGATGTAATGCAGCGATTATTAGTGAAAAAAAAAGGGATTAATTATAAAAACAGCAGTTTGAAAAAATAAAATAAATAAATAAATAAAAGTGGTTTAAAAATAATAATGAAGGTTTAAATAAATGTTTGTGTCTTTTCATAAGGACATCACTCTTGAAAAGATGTATCCTTTAACATAGATATAAAAAGACATTGAATATAAGAATCAGAAATAAAAAAGGAATCAATTAGAAATCTGCATAAAGCAGCAGATTGGAAATGAAATAAACTATGGGAGATTTATTTGATTAAGTGTTATTGTCAAGAATATATTTGGGGAAGTAAGTTATATATATATATATAGATATAGTAAGTGATATATATATATATATATATATATAGAGAGAGAGAGAGAGAGAGAGAGTAAGTGATTATTGGAAGATTAAAATTAATTAGAAATAATTATATATTTATACACGATCATTGTAATAATGATGCTTGCAGCAATTATTGAGCATTATAAGTAATTACGATCATAATATAAAAATGGATAGATTAATATTTATGATCAATCAAATGTAAGATTGAAGGAAGGCGACTAAGGAATTAAGAATCATGGGAAGACACAACGGTTCAGGTGATGTATTCACTTAGCAATAATATTTAGCATATTTTGAATATAAGAACTAGATATTGTTAATTTGATTATTGATATAATGACATCCTTTAATCTTATCATAATGAGAATTATCATAGAAAATGATGAACTTAAAGAACCATTGGTAAATGAAAATATATTTGATTATAGGCATGAAATAAATCTTGGATGAATGCAAATATATCCGATTGTTTAAAGATTGTCTACTATGTGCTTGTAAACCTATTAGGATGGACGAAACATGGGTGAAGTTGGATTGCCTAAAAACCCCACTTTCAGCCCCTTAGGCCCTAGACAAGGGATTGGGCTTTGCAGCCCCTTAGGCTCTTAACAAGGGATTGGGCTTTGCAGCCCCTTAGGCTCTTAACAAGGGATTGGGCTTTGCAGCCCCTTAGGCCCTTGACTAGGGATTGGGTTATAGAAAGATGGGGGTCCCACCTAGGTCTCTGCCCCTTAGGCCCAAGATACGGGATTGAGCAAGAGAAGGTGGTAGGCCTTAGGCCACTTGGACTCTATGGTTCCTTTCCCCTAATAGGACGAGTGTCTTCTGAGGTGCTACCATGAGTGGAGTATGCAGGTACTAAGCCCCTAGGCAAGAAGGATTGTGATGGACAACCTCTTGAGTTTACATGAGGGCTTCAGGGCGGATCCACCTGTGGCACTCCTCTTATGTCTTCATTAATTGATTTATGTTTATGAATATATTGTGGATATCTAGATATTATTGCTAACAGATATGTGTATGTGGAAATGTTTTTGAATTGGTGAATGCAGATTTCAATCTAGGATTATTTCATTAGAGAAACACATTCCTTTTGGAAAGAAGAAACCCTAAACCTAATCAACAATCGAATTCTAGGGCAAACAAGCAAATACAAGAGCAAGGCTAGGTAAGGGACATTACATCCAACGGCTACTCCATTCTCTCTTGATCCAAGTATTCCATATGCTAAGATTGCGAGAGAGATCATACGTTCAACTCCAAGGTTCCTTCAATGCAGTGGAGTACACTCAGTTGGTTCGTTGTGATATGTTGTTTTCACGAGGGGACTTACACAATTGTTCACAAGTTAGCAGCTGACAGCAAATTGATGATGAAAGGGGTTTTCGTGCGTTGCCGATGATTTGGCAATGAGGTACGTGTTTCCTATACTAACTAGAAATGTGTGAAACTTAAATGAGTGCAGGGTTTAAAAGATCTAAGTTCTATCCTAAAGCGGGACGTGGGATCAACTTCAGTAGGCTTCAACCAGACTTTGCTTCGCCTCATGTTGGACAACCTCTACAAAGTCGGTGCAATCTTCAAAGGGGTAGCGAGGAATGTTCAAATCACAATTTAGCATAAAGACACCATCACGACGACGCATGCCAAAAAGTGAATCATAACCGAAGTTAAGCTTAAAGAGTATTCCAGTCGACCACACAAGGCAAACTTACCATCAACAAGCTGCTAGTGGTATGGATTAAGCGAAGCTGCCTTGATCAAACACCACAATCCACAACTAACATCTACTTGCATGAAATGAAATTTATTCTACTTTACGCTACTTTGAAAATGCTAAGTGATTCGGAAGGACGAAAAAGCCTTGCTAGCTACTCACAACAAAAGATGCAATCATCATCAATGGAAACTCTTTTTTATTGAGAGAGTGCTCACAACAATCTTTTACAAAGCATTCAATGAGAAAGCTTTCCTTCCTCTTCAAGCTATGCTAACAAACTAATGCTAAGCTATCTCTTTGCTCTATCATAATGTCTACTCTCTAGTCTAATGATCTGATCTAATGAGGTACAAAGGAGGGGGGATGCCCCTTTTATAGCTAGCCAAGTCCAATGGACGACTCAGATTACAACCAAATGGAGGGCTTAGATCAAGCCACATAAGCCCTAACCCTAAAAACTGCCAGAATGAGGAGTGGTATAATAAATGAGTCAAAAGATTCCCACTCACTCCCAAAATAGCAAAGGCAATCAATGCCCACTATCAATCATCCAGAAGGTCATCATCCAGAAAGGCATTTCCATTCTCCTTCTCCTTAGTTGCAAAATCAATGAATCTAGCCAACACAACTTCAACCTCTTGAACTGAGATAGGCGGGATATGATCAAGTTGAAACTCCAACAATGTAACTGCCTGCCCATGTCGAGTACAAGACTTTCTCCAAGCAACTAAAGCATCCTAAGTGTTCTGGATAATGCTGGAGAAAGTTGAGGTGTTCTCAAAGTCATTCTGAACAAAAGTCGTCACCTCTGAAAAGAAAGGTGCCAACCTACTCCTCAAGCCATTAGCAGTCACCTCCTCAGAAGTCAGCCTCCTAGCAAAGATAGCCTCCAATGTGTTCAGGACTCCATCAAGAATGTTCCCCATGGCCTTTCTGACCCTGGCTGAATCTGCCTATGCTGCATCAAAGAATCCTCGACCTGTGACAACTAAAGAATACCAACTGGTGAAATCATATCTATCACCCTCCTGTATCACGCCTCCCTCAACCAAAGTCTATAAGGGAGTATGCATCAAAGCTTCTAAGCGAAGGCAACCTCGGTCTGATAGATATGAGCATCACCCAAGCTTGATCAACTACATCCATCTGTGCCATAATGCTGGAAGCCTGTTGATAAGCATGAGCAAGATCCTCCATAAACCTCTCCGTCTCAGCATGAACACTAGCAACCCATGTATTTGCCTCTTGTGCCATCTTCCTCAAATCCTCTAAGCCGCTGATAGAATCTCTAGGGAACTCGGCGAGAAGCTCAATCGCCGGATTCTCTTGCCCACAAGGACGAGACAAGTGTTGTACGTAACCAATCAATGTCTTGTGTTCCTTCTTCAATTTCTTATATTTTCCTTCAGTCCAGAGCAACCTGTCCTTGAGTACCTGGTAGGAGTTATCACACTCCTCAATTATTTGTGCTCCCGTGGGGCAACCTGTTGGCGTTTAAATTCGCACCTCTGGAATGCGTATTTGAAACGGACAACTATGCACAGATAAACTGCTCTTCAAATTAGGAGGGGAAGCTCCTTCTTGCTGATGGTATTCAAGAAAGTAAACTAAAACTAAGTTGCCTATCTTTTTGATCAGCTAGAGCACAAGGTTTATAAAACACAAACGCCGCAGCTGAGATTTTCTGATTTAAGAACTTCAACTACGACTAACTTAAACTAAAGACGTTTCTAACTTCTCAAGTAATAAGCAGAGCAAGAGAAACTAGAAATGAACAAGGCAGATTTTCTGACAAAATACTTCGATAAACTCTTTCTCAACGAACATCTACACACTTCAATGTAAGTTGAAATCAAGATCATAAAAGTAAAACACCAATAACGGAAATCAAGATTTTATATCAAGGCAAAGGAGGCTCATGATTTTATTACTCGAACTTCTGGAACAAAACTCACTTCTAACATGCCTTGAACAAGAATTGCAGCTAAAGAGGCTTGCAAACTTATTCTTAACACAATAGAAAACAACAATTACACTAACTCCTTGTTGGCTAAAGAGGCTCAACAATTTGCTATCACAACACAATTGAACGACACTTGAATAACAAATAGAAGGCAAAAATAGGCTCAGCGTTTTGTTATCACTAGCATGGTTAAAGAAACTAAATGAGCAAAGGCTCTTATTTATAGAGAAGCAGAGGAGTAGGGAACCCTAAAATCTCCTTGCTTTCACAATCTAGGGCTTGCTCAGCAAGCAAGCTTTATTACTAAATCTAGAAAGAAGATAACATCTAAAACCTAGGCAGAAAAAGCGGGAAACGCCAACTTTACATCTTATCTTCTTTCTCTTCTCAAAGAATGGATAAGGATCATTCCAAGAATAGAAAGAAAGCGGGAAAGAAAGCTTCTAGAAGAAAGCTGCTTTAAAGCTCGATCGCATCCGCTAGGAAATTGGAAATTGTGTCCCGGTTCGGTGCATCTATGCCAACTAAGGCAATATTCTGATTCTCCAAGATCTCTTTGCCTTCTTTCACTTCTTCAGTTGCTTTATGAGTTCTATTCTTGCAAAACATCGCTGCCCAAAAAGATGACTCACTAATTGATAACTTGGCGGCTCTGCAACTTTATGCTTTTGGCATTTCGCTTGATTTCCAACAGAAGAGTATTGCACAACTCTTTTCTGATACCTTTCCTTTTTCTCATATCACACCTTCTCTCGTTCTTCAGCTGAGATGATGAAGTTTTGACGTAGTGCTGATTCGGTCTTAAACTCGAGGGGAGTGTATTCCATATTGAAAACCTTGAAGAATGACTGTAAACTCGCCTATGTTTAGACAAGTCTTGAGCAACTTTCTATTTTTAGAATGCTGGTTTTTCGTCTTCAAACGGACAATTTTTTGGAAATTTTTCTGAGATATGGGTTTTGCTTAGAATTTCGTTGCAATACAACCCAGATCGTCCGTTTTTGAAAATCTTGAATTTAGACTGAAAAAGCAGCAAACCCTAATTTCTTCAATTTTTCACCGAAAAAGCTGGCACCTGGGTTTTGTTCAGAATACAATTAGAAATGGACCCAGTTGATCAGATTTGAAAAACACTGATGGCTGATCGAAAAAGCAGCCAACCCTAGGTTTTAAAATTTTCTTGAAAAAAAGGCTGTGATATGGGTTTTCTTGGTGATTGGAAAGGACCGAGATGGTTGAATTTTGAATGCGGGGTTTTCAGCGACATGCAAAATAAAAGCATTGCTGCAACTTGATGAAGTTCTTGAAAATTTCCTTCAGAAGATTGAAGAGAAAAGACCCAGATGATTGAAAAATGGAATGCCTTGGTCTTCTTCTTGAAAAGTTTGATCTTCTGGATGAAAAAGCTTGAAAAAGCAAGGGTTTATGTTGCTGGTCTGAAAAATATGATGAAAAACCAGCAAGCTACGTTCTTGAGTCTTGAAAAATTTCTTCAAACTTGCTGCTCCAACTCTCTCCCTTGAAAGCTACCTGCAAAATAATGAAAATAACATAAAAGAAAGATGTTAAATAGACTTAGGGTTTTGTTTTTGCTTTGCTTTCTTTTTCCTTTATCTCCAAAACCCTAAATCTCAGCTTCATTGAACTTGGATGCCATCCTTCTCCTTGCAATTTTGAAATTTTTGAAAATCTTGAAATTTTCTCTAAGGCATGAGAAGTTGGGCGCCCTTCTTCACCAGGGGCGCCCACTTTATCCAGTGTTAGCCAAAATTTTGGCATTTTCAACTTTTCATCATTTTGACCTCCTACTTTGCCTCTGATTTCCCGTTGGCAAATTGATTCGACAGGCGAGCTGAATGGTTCACGGTGGAGCTCGACTGATTCTAAGAAGAATGTTCTGGAGGAGCCTTTGGCTAAAAACTTGATCTTGACCTCTGAATTCATGGGAGCCTTTTCCTTCGAGGGGCTCCGAACTTTCACAGTGTTAGCCATTTTTTTTTGATCTTCAATTTCTTCCTTCTCCCTTTGATTTTCTAATGAATCCTCGATTCCGGGAGCAATACTGATCCGACTGACTGTCTGAATATTTCGTTGGATAGCCAGACTGATTTTGATGAGACACTCTTGGATGCCACTTCTGCAAATTCCACTATTTGAAGGCTTTAAAGTTTGGGCGCCTTTCTTCACCTGGGGCGCCCATCTTCACCAGACTTAGAAAAACTTTCAATTTATTCATGTCTTTCACTTCTTCGGGCGATCTTGTTGAATTTTGAGCTCCAGGTGTCGGATTGATTGACGGTTGTGCTCATCGCGAAGCTGACGAAGAATAAGGAGGGGTCTTCTGGAAGAGATTTTGCCAAAAAGTGAATTTTAACCCTTCAAAAGTTTGGGCACCTATCTTGACTGGGGGCGCCTAGTTTACCAACACTTAGTTTATTTTTCACCTTTTTCACTTTTGCTTTTAGATTTCTCTATTCAACTGTCATCGGATCTTCTGTTCAGCTCTTCGAATCTGACGACTGCGAACTCCGATTGACGTGCCGAGTGTCTCGCTGGAAAGCCAGTTGAATTCTGAAGACCTCCCATTATAGCTTTGACTGCAAATTCATCTGTTTGCACCCTTGAAAAGTTGGGCGCCTTTCTTCACTTAGGGCGCCCAGTTTCTCCAGACTTAGAGAAATTTTCAATTTCATCTTCTTCAAGTTTCAGATCTTCATTTAATACCTCCACTTTGACTTGAATCTGCCGGAGACTGGATCGTCGGATGCTCTGTCGGGGATATTCATCGCGAAGCTGACTGAACACTGAACAACTTCCATTTGAGATCCAAACCCTAATTCCTTCATCTGGTGCCCTAAAAAGGTGGGCGCCTTTCTTCAACTGGGGCGCCCAAATTCACCAGACTTAGAAAATTTTCATGATTTTCCAATTTTCTTTCTCGTTCTTCGTGCATGTTCGTTGTTTCACCTTCTGCCGGAAATTTGAATGCTGAAATTGGCCTGGATCGGATGACCTCCATTGATGACCTCCGAACTCCGGATATGCTTCTGAAAAGTTGAATAGACCGGTAGGGCAAAGCGATTATTTTAAGATTAATTTGCACCGGCTGATCTGGACACATTTTGAGCCAATCAAAATCAGTTTGGACCACTGGGACCAACTTTCTATTTTTAGAAAATTTTGCGATATCCATTTGAAAGAAACCGAAAAACCGAGCGTTACTAATTTTGAAAATTTCTAAAAATAGAGTTTTCCTAAAATTTAGGGATGAAAAACTGAGATCACGGGTTTTGTAGGTTAAGCTGCTCTTAGCAGACCCAGATCGTCAGAAATTGAAACTTTTGCGTTTTAACCCCTCATGCAAGACATGCACACCCAAATTTTGACCTTTTTGACTGATTTGACAAGACTTTTACTCATTTCTTCAAGATGTCTAAGTGTAACAAAAAATTTAATTTTGGGGTACAACACAACCTAACTCCATGGTGGTGATCACATAATTCTCTGGAACAGCCTCATCTCGATCACACTCAACCCTTGGCACAACCATGTGAAGGGTGCGAGAGCCATCTTCATCTGTTGAAATCTTTGAGAACTTCCTAGCTCTCTTCTTTGTTGTAGGTGCATTGATCCTACTCAGGAATTCCTCCATCTCAACTGCTAGATTAGTTTCCTCAATGGGGCTCCTCTTCATCCTTTCTCTAAGCCAATCTGGTACTACCTGCTGCAGGTCGGAAATTATAAATGGCTGTTCATTCCTTGCTTCTTCTTCACGAACCTCTTCTCTAACTTCATCCTGACGAGGCTCACCAATTTCTACAGGCTGAGTATCTCCTAAACCTTGGGCCTCCTGCCCTGTAACCATGTCATTCTCTAATGCCGCCTCAAACTCATGCTGGAAGCGTGTATCTGTGGCCGTATCCTCATCTTCTTCCTGTTGGTTATCTCTGGTAGGTGCGTTGACACTCTGGCCAATAGACTCCCTTCGTGGTGGCTGATTTGCCTCCTGTAATTCTTGTTCCTTATTCAACATATTCCTCTGATCAACAAACAATGAAACCTCTTGTATACTTGGAGAACGAGTCTCCAATGGCGTAGGTGATGCCACCTCAATTCTCGGAGGCTCTGGCTGGACGGGCTCTTTCCTTCATGACTCTGGAGCTCGAGCAACCTGTTTCTTCTTTGTAATAGTTGGCAACCTATGATCTCCCATTAAGTTGTAAGTAAGAGGAATTGACTTGCTCTTAAGCCTGTTCACGTGCCTCTCGACCCATCCTCTTGTGAACGTCAACACTGGTATGCAAAGTGTATCTAAATCCGTAACCTCTGGCTCAGACCAATCTGGAAGTGGGAGTGGCGTCCTCCTTACTGTCTCATAATCAGCCTACATGACATTCACATCTTCATCTACCTGGTTTGGCACTGGAACAATCTCGCACTCCCTAATCATGCTCAAAGGTAATCTTGAAAACATCCTTCTCCTTATCTCAGCCTCATTTGACACACTTGCCCAGAAGTCCTCAATATTTGCCTTATGTTTGAAGTCTTCTGACAGTATCCATCTGATATTCCTGTGAGGATCATAATGCTGCCTGCTAGTGTGGTAAGAAAGGTGGAAAAATTGAAGCTCATTTTCAGCTTCCCTGGCTGCCTGCAGTGAAGGACACACTTCATCTGAATTTCCCATGATGATCGAGAAGTCAAGTCCTCCCTTCTTTTTCGTCTGAATCTTATCATAGGCAATGAGTTGCCTAGATATTTCTAACATCAAAATCCTATTCGTAGGGTACCTAGGCAACCTGTAAGGATATGAAGAGAACCCTTGCAGCCTAATATAAGTAAATTTCGGAAATTGGATAAACCAACATCCGTACCTTTCTATCAACTCCTGAGCTTCTCTTGATATTCTATGATGAGTTCTTTGCTGAAGTGACCTTGTTCTGTGCATGGTGAAGGCGTCATTGACTCTCTTATAGTGAGATGTGCTCGTCAAGTGCAACTGTGGACAAGCCTCATGAATCTTGAATTGCTGAGAGCCACACCCAATCGGCTCCTTGTATGATATTCCTCTGTACTTTGTCATGCGAGCCAACATGTAGATAACGTATGAGCCCATGTAAAATGTCTTCGTTCTCCTCAAACTCTGAAGCTATTCATGCAAATTATCATTGGTCATTACTGCCCAGTCAATATGCTCCTTGCCTTCCAGCACATGGTTGATGTAATAAAATGAAATAAGCTAACCAATTTTTTTTGCCACAGTTTTTCACAATCACCAACACTAGGCCAACTTGATTAGCGTTAGCTCCAAACCCAAACTCTATCAAAGCAACTCTAACCAAGAATGCGCCCTAAAACCACTTAAGGAAGAGGGGCGGGCATATGGTCAGAGGATCCCTAGGATTTAAACTTGATACAAAAATAGAATACAACTGGAAATTGAAGATAAAACTCAACGCCAAGAATGTGCACTCAAGATCCCATTGAGGGCGAGGTGCTAACATATGGCGGAGTACTCATTACAAATTGAAAATACTAGGCGGATAACCAGCGATAGAAAAGAACTCCAACTACTAATTCATCCGCTGCGGCGGGCATCCACTCAAGAGTGGGGATTCACCACTTGACAGTGGGTACAAGATAGATTAGATATTTATTCTCCACACTGGTGGTAAACCATCCAAGGGTACTTAATGTGAGAAATAAGAAATAATTGCAGCAATAAAGGACTGGAACAGTACTATTGTTTACAGTCTTACAATATAGAAAAAGAGCTACAAATTACATGAATATTACAATGATTTCAAAGCACCAGGATACTGGATGATTCCATGTTAAATATTAGCAATAATTGATGAAGAAAGGACTGGAAATTCAAACTGAAACAAGTCTGATGTAAATCTGCAATTCTGGAAATGAATAACCAACAACTGTAAGAATCAATTAAATGCTCATAACTTCGCCAAAATACCTCCGAATGGTGTGAAATGAAGTGCAGTGAACCTCTGGAGGATAGGCGCCCATGACAAGATGAAGAAACAACCTGAAAAGTCATTCATTAATTTGATGGCACAATTCCCAATGCTCTCAAGATGGTACGACCCTTGAGAAGGACGATTTTGCTAGAACAAATCAAAATCTCCAAAATAAAATCTGCAATTCACTAAGAAGGGTCGCCCTAGCCATAGGAATAAGATTCTTAAATGCCCAGAACAAAATAAAATTCATGCAAAAATCTGGAAACAAAAACTACTTTCAGCTGTGTAGAAACCAGCAACTTGAAAACTGAAAATCACATCAAAATTCACCACTTTGAAGCTCTGTCTGCTAGTCTGATTTGAGAAGCAGCCTGGAAACCAACTAGGTGTTATCTTGCAAACACGAAATTGGATGAGAACTAGGAGGTCAGCATTCCTCGAAGTGCAAATTCAGTAATCAATTCGACAACATAACCTTAGCATAAACATGAGATGCCAAATGCTGGAGCAAAGCTACATTTTTAAAGAGAAAGAGATGACTCTTCAAATTTCCCTCATGGTATGCCAAAAGTCATTTTTGAGACTTTTCAAATTTCCAAAGTTAATAATTCCTTCTCAAAAAGGCGTCCAAACTTCATGGCAATTAAAACTTCATTAAATATTTAATTTTTCCCTTTATGAGGACGTCCCCCTTCAAGTCCACCTTTTAAACACAACTTTGAAGTTATCTTCCTAGGCCAAGGGGTCAACAAGGAAACATAACATTAATTGCCTTTTATTAAATAATTGCCAACAAATATTGCATTTTGAAAGCTGCACCAAGATTACCAACTGCTCCAACAATAATAGAAATATTCTGAAGCCATGCCAACAGGACCACTGCCATAAATATTATTTACTATAAATAGTAAACACCCAAAAATGCCTCAAACCTCCAAGCAAGGAAACCCTAAGTTTACCTCAACAAGCCTACGGGCCTCCGGAATAGGCTGATGAGCTATTGAGCTGATCACTGATGAGAAGGGGACATGACATAAAACATCCAAGGTTCAAAGATGAACGCTTGGGGGCATCCTCCAACTCTACTGAGCATCATGATTAAGTCACAATACTCTTCCTTTAGATCATCTGAGATTATCTGCTTTGGCAATTTCGTGCGAGTGGGCTTGGGCTTGTTCATCCAATGGGAGTTTATCATACCAACACATCTATCAAATGTAGAAGCATACATTCGCTTAGCACGTTCTCTCGTTTTGTAAATCATGTTCTCGTAAGCAGGAATTCCAAATGCTTCACCAATGGCTGCAGGTGTGAGGTTGGCAAACAACTTGCCATCAGGTGCAATAATAGTCCTCTGTTCTGGGTTGTAGCAGTTAGCACATTCCATGATTAACTTCGGGCACTGAATTGCTGGCGGAAAACCAACAGCTGCATAAAGTCCACTTTTGACAATATTGTGCGAAGTGATTGATGGACGATGGCCTCCAATTCCCATCATTCGGCTTTTGAAAGCTTCCAAATTGAAAGAGCCTAAATTTGTGTCACTCAACTTGCCCAGCTTCGAAGAGAACTTTGACTTTGGCAGGAACAACTTGCTCAGCTTCTTGATCATAGCTTGTTTGGATGCATTTGCCTTGCTGGATTCAACATTATTTTCCTTGCCGGTCGCTCTTACTTCAGCCATTTTTGCAAAAACAAAAGATAGTCATTAGAAATTTAACTTAGAAAAATAAAATCACATCGGGGCTGCTAGCAAATTTTCGAAAATGAGAAGCTTCAACACTGAAATCCAACTCCAAACCTCAACACCCTTCGACAACTTCGAATTCCTCTCAACACTTAGAAAATTTCCACTGTAGTAGCACAACTTCAGCACTTCAGAGAAATTCGACCCAAGCTTGCTTCAGCAACTTCGAACTTCTCTCCTCAAAGCTCAACTTCAAATTCCTTCACCCTCAACTTTCCTCACACTGCAATCTTCTTCACCTTAGAGCATCAAAGTCGACCTTGCTAGCTGATGGAGAAATAACAAAACTTCATAGCTCATATAGCCAAGTCGAATTCTAGAAGAAGCTAATTTTAGCTGAGTTATTAAATTTCCACTACTCTGCTGTAAGAATTCGAATTTCCCTCCTCAGGCAGCTGTAGCACTTGGCATCTGGCGTCCGAAATATTTGACCTTCTAGATTTTCAAAAAGATTCATTTCAACTGGTCTAGGCGTACCTCACTTTATCATTTCAAAATCATCTTTTGAAAATATTAACTTCAATGGCTTCTTGAAAAAAATCGTCTCACCAGCTGAGGCATTGACACTTTGATTTTATCCATCTCTGGCTTGGGAAGATTATTTTCATGAAAAATTTGATTAAAATCATCTAGGCACTCAACTTCAATTTCACCAGCTAAGGCAATTTTATTTTCAAAAAATATCTCTATCTTTGCCTTAGAAAATTTTAAATTTTTACTTAGGAAATTTCATCAATCTGGCGCTTATCAAAATCTTCATCTTGAAATTCTTGGCAAGGTGTGGAAAATTTTAAAATCAATTCCTTGTCGAAGATATCCAGTACCTAGAAGAAAATTCCCCTCAGAAAATGCCAAATTCATGTGTATCACTATGAAGGGGTACATTTAATTTTTGAATTTTATACCTTAGAAAATATTCCACCATCAAGATTTATCTTCACTCTTCTTCCCTGGCGTATTTCTTTGCCTTCAAAAATTTTTCCAATTCACCTCTTGAAGTTGGGCGCATTTTGACTCTTCCTCTGCTAGTTCGTACATGCCTTAGTAAATTTCCTCATCTCTTCCCAAGGTTGGGTGTATTTCTCTAGCTTATATCATCAAATATTTTGTCTTCTTCTATGCTAGTTTGGGTGCATTTGACATATTGAGGAGGAAATCTTCATAAGCTTTGTCCTTTTCTAGGCCAAGATGGGCGCATTTGAGGTATAGAGGAGGAATTTCAATTTGCCTTAGATAAATTTTCCATGCTAGCCCATCAACTTGGGCGCATTTAGTGAGTGGTGGAGGAATTTCAACATACTTAGCATATTTTTAAAAGCCACCTCCTTCAACAAGTTTGGGCGCATATGAGTGGCCTAGGAGGAATTTCAACATACTTAGAAAATTTCTTAGTTCCATCTCCATCAAGGGCGCATCTAGGGGGTCTTGCAGGAATTTCTATCACTTAATAACTTCTTCCTTCATGCCTCTTCAAGGTGGGCGCATATGACAGGGGGGACAGGAATTTTCATGCCTTTGACAATTTTTCAAGCACCTTTCCTTGATGACAGGGCGCATTTCATGTCTTGAAGTTGGGCGCATTTTGACTCTTCCTCTGCTAGTTCGTACATGCCTTAGTAAATTTCCTCATCTCTTCCCAAGGTTGGGTGTATTTCTCTAGCTTATATCATCAAATATTTTGTCTTCTTCTATGCTAGTTTGGGTGCATTTGACATATTGAGGAGGAAATCTTCATAAGCTTTGTCCTTTTCTAGGCCAAGATGGGCGCATTTGAGGAGTTATGGGAGAATTTCGTTGCAACGATATTTTCCATGCTAGCCCATCAGCTTGAAGCATTTGAGTGAGATGGTGGGAGGAATTTCAACATACTTAGCATATTTTTTAAAGAAGCCACCTCCTTCAACAGGTTTGAAGCATATAGGTGGCCCTAGGAGGAATTCAACATACTTAGAAAATTTCTTAGTTCCATCTCTCCATCAAGGGGCATCACAAGGGGTCTTGCGGAATTTCTATCATATCTTCTTCATTGTGCCTCTTCAAGGTGGAAACATATGGCGGAGACGGGGAATTTTTCATGCCTTTGACAATTTTCAAGCACCGTATGATGTGGGGCGCATTTCATGTGTTGAGGAAATTTCACACACTTAGCAACTTTTCCAAGCCAACTATCCAACATGGGCGCATTTGAGAGGGTGAGTAGGAACTTGTCATGACTTACGAAATTTTTTTCCAATCTTGCTTCTAGCATGGGCGAATTTAAGCTAGGCAACAGGAATTTCTCACTTGAAAACTTTTCCATTCTTTAGCCAACTTCACCTTGGGCGCATTTCAAGGGTCATGGAGGACATTTTCTGGCTTCCTCCTTGATGATGGTGCATTTGGAGGCTGGAGCAGGAATTTCTCATGACTTAGTCACTTTTCTGTCTTGCTTGCCCCTTGTTTACTATTTTTAGTAAGCCTCTAGTTTTCATACTTCTGTAGCTTGGATTGATTTGAAATTTTCACCACAGGACCCTCATGATCTAGTTGATCTGTTCACATTGCCATCTTGTGTCGACTTGCTATTTATAGCCTGTTTGAGACGTGACTTACTATAAATAGTAAGTGCTCAGATTGCCTTCAAATTTTACCAGTGGATAGCTTGAAAGATACTGGTCGCGATGGGATACATCAGTTTTCAGAGATTTTGGCGTTTGACCCCTCATTTTAGGTCTCGAAGCTGGAAACCCTAATCTGACTTGCATGTTGATCAAATGATCTCTGTTTGACCCTATTTCTGTTGCATGTTGCTCTGTTCGTGATGTTGAAGTGCTAGGCAGCTGCTAGAGTGATCCTGCTAAAAATAGTAAGTGTTTGAAAAAGTGACCAATCAGCTGTTGGATGCGTCTGCATGTCACATAGCCCGAGAGATCTCACAAAACCCAAAAAAACCCAGCAAACTAGACTGCATGCGGGCACTGGCTAAAAATAGTAAGTTCCTGAAAAGTGATCAACTCCGCCCGCCTGCATGTTACCTTGTTGTGTAACTCTTGAAAAACCCACGATAAATATGTTGACATGCACTGAAAAGTCCTGCATGCAAACCCTAAAAATAGCCTCTGAAGACAACTCTGCAAAAAGGTCTTGATCTTGGTTTGCATGTCACATCACTGCGAAGCTTCTGAAAAACCCACAAAGAATATCCAGACATGCATCAAAGACTCCAACATGCAAACCCTAAAAATAGCCTCCAAAGTGAAGATTGTTGAAAATTATCATCTCATCTTGCATGTTACATCATCGCGTAGGTCTCGAAAAACCCAGAAATATTCTCTAGACATGCACTGAAAAACTCTGCATGCAAACCCTAAAAATTAGCTCCTTGAAGCCTGGACTGCTAAAAATAGCAAGTTGTCTGTTTCAGCTCAAAATTTGTAGGCAGACAGTTTGAAGTGTTATGGATGCAGTGTAATGGTTAGAATTTCAAAAGTGCCGAGAAAATGCTCCAAATTAGGTACTTACTAAAAATAGTAAGTTGTCAAAATTCAGTGAAATTTTGCTGGGAACCTACTGGAAGCTTACTGAATGCAGTGCGAAGCTCAGATTTCAATTCACTCATTCAATTTGACTTCAAACTGGCCAGAAGATTCAAAACCCTAATTCTCAGACTTAGCCAAAATTTCAAGTTTAAGCTCAAAGACGAGCACACCCCTGGAAAGGCAGACAACGGAAAGAGATAGAAAGAGAGAGAGACAAAACCAAAGCCAAAAGACCAGAAATGGAGCAAAAATTAGGGTGGGTCCCTATTTTAAATGGGGTGATGTGTGAAAAGGTCACAACAGGACCCAAATGAACCTTAATAGGCTACAACTCCATCTACCTGAATCACTGCCTCGTGATGGAGTAATACTACTGCCTCCATCAAAGACAATAACCAAGTCACTATCTGATGAGCTGCCAGGATCCCAAATGTTCTGGTGGAATGCACTAAGATCAATTCACTGCACTAACCAGAAATAACGACATCCTCCATCCCTAACAGACTCTGTAACTCTATGTTGCAACTGCCACCATGAATGCATCTGATCATTGGGCCTGTGGGTTATGGACCCAAACAACTGTTAGAAAAGATGAGTATCTCCTAACTCATCTGCAAATGTTGGTGTCCCCACAATACTCCAACTACCAAGGTTGGAAGAAGAGTGCTCCTTACACCAACTGATAAAGCCAGTTGTAGTAATCAATGCAATTGTGGAGGGCTGATCCCTCTCATCACTGAATCCCATTTGATCAAACCCTACCCTCTTGTTGTGACCTTTTCACACATCGCCCCATTCAAAATGGGGACCCCCCTAATTTTTGCTCCATTCTGGTCTTTTTGGCTTTGGTTCTTGTCTCTCTCTCTCTGTCAATCTCTTTTTTGAGGTCTGCTTTCCAGGGACGTTCCCGTCTTTGAACTTAAACAAGTGAAATTTGGCCGAGTCTGAAATTAGGGTTTTGAGTCTTTTGGTCAGTTCGAGGTTGAACGAAGCGAATAAATTGAAAACAGAAGCTTAACATTGTTGTCAGTGTGCTCCCAGCAGGCTCTCAGCAAATTTTCATCAGATTCTGAGGTACTTACTATTTTTAGTAAGTGTGCAATTACAGGCAATCCTTCAGCATTTTTGAGATTCCGACTGTCACACTGCATTCAGAACACATCAAACTACTTGTGTGCAAAATTTGAGCTGAAACACACCACTTACTATTTTTAGCAGTTTAGCTTCCGGGATAAATTTCAGGGCTTAGGCCTTGAGAGTTTTCTCACGCATGCATATATTCATACAGGTTTTAGAGACAGCCATACTTGATTATAACATGCAAAGCGAGGCGACAACTTTGAGTTCAGTCTTCAGAGGCTATTTTTAGGGTTTGCATGTCAGGGGTTTCTTTGCATGTCGGATGATTCCTTGTGGGTTTTTTGAGAGCTTCGCGATGGTGTGACATGCAAATGGAGATAATCACTCAGTAAGGAACTTACTATTTTTAGCGGGTGCATCGGCCAGTAAGCTTCCGACAATTGAGAATCATGAAATCGCAATGCAGCTTGAACAAGCGGAGGACATTTGATATACATCTGTAGCGAGAGCAAAATTAGGGTTTCTAACCGGGACTGAAAGAGGAGATAAAAGGTTGAATTTTGAAGCGGTGTAAACCATCATGATCGGCATCATACGAGCTTTCTGGTGAAATTTGAAGTCAAAGGAGCACTTACTATTTGCATAGTAAGTCATTTTGAAGCAGGCTAAAAATAGCAAAATCAATTGCATGTAATGTTGATGTTAGCGGTAGTCCGTGGTGAGCACCTCATTCAAATTCAAAGTCAATCGAAGCGTGGAGCTATCGAAGCAAGCAATTCTTATTTATAGCAAATCACCTTGAGAAATGGGCTAAAAATAGCGAGGCCGACTAAAAATAGCGGTGTCAACGAATTAACAAGGTGGTGAGGATCGCGGTGTTTGAAATTTCAAAATCGTTGAGCTTGAGAGATGCAAAATTAGAACACACTATAAATAGCGAGGGGCATGGATGGCTGGCGAGGAAAAATTGGCGAAGTCACCGGGCTTCATCCTATGACCATGGCAAAATAAGCCCAAGTTGATGAGGCGTGATAAAATTTCTAAGTAGCTAGTCACTCCTCCTGAGCCAAATAAGCACATCCGGCCAAGGAAGTCAAAAAAAAAAAAAAAAAAGTCAACACTTTTCATCCTCCTGCCTAGCTCAAATGCGCCCAAGGGAAGCTGGTGAAAGTGGAAAAATATTCTAAGGCAAAATTTCGTCCTCCTCACCCCTCCAAATGCGCCCATCCTTCAAGCTGAGTAAAATGCGCCCATGAAGCACAAAGTCAAAGAGGTCAATGCTTTTCATCCTGCTGCTAGGCCAAAATGCGCCCACCTTGAGAAAGTTAATAGCAAAAATTTTCTAAGTGAGGAACTCGTCCTCCACCGCCCTCAAAATGCGCCCATCCTGCACATAGGTGAAAATGTGCCCAAAAGGAGAAGAAGTCAAATGAGTCAAAGTTTTTCATCCTCCTCTCATGGCAAAATGCGCCCAAAAGCATGCATGTGAAGACAAAACGAGGAAGGTGAAAGGTCACAAGAGGATGTGGTTATGAGTTTCATCCACCACATAGGCTAAAATGCGCCCAAGTTCAAAAGGGGTCAAAGTAGTCAACAAGTTTCATCCTGCACATAGGCTCAAATGCGCCCAAATGAGGTCAAGTAAGGACAAAAAACGAGAAGTTGAAGAGTCATCCTCCATGCAAGCCAAAATGCGCCCAAGTTGAAGTTGTAAAAGTTAATGTAAAGGGAGTAAATGAGGTAAAAGGTGAATAAAACACTCCAAGGCGTGGTCAAAGCAAGGTAAATGCTAGGCGTGGTTGTTATCCCTCTTCAAGTGCTATATGCGCCCAAGGTGGTAAGTGTTATAAGGTGTTAGAAAATATTGCTAAGGCGTGTAAGGTGAAACAAAATGCTAGGCGTGGTTTTAATTTTCTTCAAGTATGTTATGCGCCTAGGGTGGTGAAGTGAAATGTAAGATGATGGGATGAAAATTTCTCCTAAAGCGTTGGAGCTTCAAGTGAAAATGTTTTCCAAGTGTGAAACAAAATGCAAGGTGGTGAGAACAAAATTGCTAGGCGAATTTTTCCTAAGGCATTGAAGGTGATGGAAGTTAAATATGATGTGCTTGCAGGAAGTTCTTCTAAGTGAAATAAATTTTTCTCAAAGGCAAAGATGAGCAAGATTGAATAAAAATTTCCAAGGCGAAATAATTTTTCTAAGGCAAAAATTTTCAAGATGATTTAAATTTTTTCTAAGGCAAAGTATTTTCTTCCTTAGAAAATAAGCCTAGAACTCAAGGTGGTGAATTCTTCTTCTTGAAGCATGAATAATTTTCCAGTGACGGAGTCAAAACGATGATAATACAGGATGAATTTAAAATTTTCTCAAGTCAGAGCAACGGGATGTTCACAGAGATGAAGAACGGATTTAAACTGGTAGAATAATATTTTTCTAAGGTTCAAAATTTAAAAAATTAAATGAACCCGTTCGTTGTGCACCCATGGATTCATCGCGTTTCAGAGAAAATTTTCTTCTGGGTACTGAACATTTGTGATGATAGATGGATTTCCATGTCTTCCGCACTTCGCCAACACTTTTTTAGTGAAGAATTCAATCAGTGCTCAAATTGTGAAATTTTCCTAAGGAAAATTTAAAATTTTCTAAGGCAAAGCGAACAAGATGTGTTTTCAAGATTAATTTTTTCCGGACAACGAATTTGAAGTAAATTGCCTAGATGATCTCGATCGAATTCTTCATTGATGAATTTTCTAGAGCTGAAGAGAAGTAAAATTCGAATTCAAGTGACAGAGCTCCGGCTGGTGAATTAAAAGATGAATTTAAATTAAAATTTTTCGAAAGTGAATTCAAAAGATGCCAGTCAAAGTTGAACTTCTAGAAGGTTGAGATTCTCGGACAAGTGTCAGAAATACCAGAGAGGGAAAATTCGAATTCTTGAAGTGGAGTAGTGGAAATTTAATGCACTGCCTATACTTAGCTCCTTCTAGAATTCGATTTTTGCTATAGTGGTGAAAATCAGTGCAAAATTGTTAAGTGGTGTCTTAAGAAGTATTGTGTAGCTTCTCAAGTTCTTGAAGTCGACTGGCAGCCCCTACACAATGTTTTATTTATTTTATAAATTAATTTGCTAATGAATGTTTGTTGTGTTGCAGATGGCTGAGGCAAGGGTGACTGGCAAAGATAACAATGGTGCATCCAGACAGGCTGTGATTAAGAAGCTGAGCAAGACATTTATGCCAGAGTCAAAATTCATTTCGAAGTTGGGCAAGCTGACAGATACCAACTTGGGCTCCATCAACCTTGAAACTTTCAAGAACAGAATGCTGGGGATTGGAAGTCATCGACCATCGAACACTTCGCACAATATTGTTCGAAGCGGATTATATGCAGCTGCTGGTTTCCCACCAGCCATTCAGTGTTCAGAGCTGATAATGGAGTGTGCCAACTGCTATGAGAAGGATCACAGGTCGATCATGTCACCAGATGGCCAAGCGCTCGCCAACCTCACTCCTGCTGCCATTGGTGAAGCTTTCGGGATCCCGGTACACAGAAATATGGTTTACAAGTCCAGAGAGCGAGCTGAGCGGATGTATGCTTCTGCATTCAAGAGATGCACGGAGACAATCAACACTCACTGGATGAGCAATCCCAAGCCTTCTCGTACGAAGCTGCCGAAGCAAATCATAGCGGAGGACTTGAAGCAGGAATACTGTGACCTCATCATGATGCTGAGCAGAGTTGGTGGTTGCCCACAGTTATTTATTTTCGAGCCATGGATGTTCTACTACATCAACCTCGTGCTGGAAGGGAAAGACTACGTCAACTGGGCCGAGATGATTAGTGACAATTTGCATGAGCAGCTCCTGAGCCTGAGAAGGACGAAGACGTTTTACATGAGCTCTTACATCATTTACATGCTAGCTCGTATGACGAAGTATCGAGGAATCTCATACAAGGAACCTGTTGGTTGTGGCTCTCACCAGTTTAAAATACATGAGGCTTGTCCGCAGTTGCATTTGGCAAGCACTACTCATTACAGGCGTGTCAATGACGCCTTCACCATGCACATCACGAGATTGCACCAGGAGCGGTTGCATCACAAAATCTCGAGGGAGGCCCAAGAATTGATTGAAAGGTATGGGTGCTTGTTTATTCAGTTTCCGAAGTTTTCTTACATAAGGCTGCAAGGTTTTTCATCATACCCATATAGGCTGCCTAAGTACCCAACTGATAGAATTTTAATGCTAGAGATATCTAGGCAATTGGTTGCCTACGATAAAATTCAGAAGAAAAAGATGAAGGGAGGAATTGACTTCCCAATTGTCATGGGCAATTCGGACGAGGTGTATCCTTCATTACAGGCAGCCAGAGAAGCCAAGAGTGAGCTTCAATTTTATCACTTTTCATATCACACTAGCCGACAACACTATGATCCGCATAATAACATCAAATGGGTACTGTCAGAGGAATTCAAACACAAGGCAAATATTGAGGATTATTGGGTTGATGCATCAGATGAGATTGAAGTCAGGAAAATAATGTTCTCTCGGTTGCCAATTAACATGATTAGGGAGTGTGAAGTTGTTCCGGTTCCAGACCAGGTGAATGAGGACATGGACGTTGTCCATCCAGATTATGCAGTAGTGAGAGATACTCCGCTTCCGCTCCCAGATTGGTCAGAACCAGAGGTTGCTGTCTTGGACACACTTTCTATTCCGGTCTTGACATTCACTAGAGCATGGGTTGACAGGCGAGTGAACAGGTTGAAGAGTAGGTCAATTGCCTTGACTTACAATTTGATGGGAGATCACAGGACACCCACCATTGGTAGGAAGAAACAGATCACACGAGGTCCAGAATCCAGAAGAAAGGAGCCAGTTCGGCAGGAGCCTATTCAGTCGGAACCTCCACGAGTTGTAGTTGAGTCACCCACGCCATTGGAGACACATTCTCCAAGTATACAGGAGGTTTCCTTGTTTGCTGATCAAGGGAATGCATTGAATCAAGTGCAGGTAGTACAGGAAAATAATCAGCCTCCACGGAGAGAGTCAGTTGGCCAGAGTGTCAACGCACCTAGTAGGGTTGATCAACAGACTGATGAGGGGACTATTACTGACCCTCAATTTCAGCAGGAGTTAGAGGCGGCTATGGATGATGATGATGATATAGTTTCAGGAGACACTCAGCCACTTGAGGATGATGAGCCTCGCCAGAATGATGTAGAAGTTGAACAAGTTCGAGAAGTGGAGGCACAAGAACAACAGCCCTTTGATATACAGTATACAGTGCCTGATTGGCTCAGGGATAGGATGAGAAGGAGCCCCAGCGAGGAGATTGACCCAGCAGTTGAGATGGAAGAATTCTTGAACAGGATCAGCGCGCCTCCACAGAAGAAGAGGGCACGAAAGTTTTCGAAGATCTCCACTGAAGAGGACGGTTCTCGCACTCTTCACGTAGCCGTGCCTCAAATTGATTGTGACCGAAATGAAGCAGTACCTGAGAATTATGTGTTCACGACTTTGGACTTAGGACGCCCCACAGGTGCACAGATTGTAGAGGAGTGTGATAACTCCTACCTCGCCCTCAAGGATAGGTTATTCAAAAAGGAAGGAAAGTATAAGAAATTGAAAAGAGAGCATAAGGCTCTAATTGGATATGTGCAGCAGTTGTCTCGTCCTCGTGGGCAGGAAATTCCAGTGATAAAGCTTCCACCTGAGATCCCCAGAGAATCAATCGGTGGCTTGTTGGAGTTAGGAAAGATGGCATAGGAGGCAGACAAGTGGGTCACGGGAGTTCGTGCTGAGACAAAAAAGTTTATGGAGGACCTTGCTTTTGCTTTTCAGCAGGCTTCTAGTATTTTGGCATGAATGGAGGCAGTTGATCATGCTTGGGGAGATGCTTCTGTTTATCAGAGCAAAGTTATTTAGCATCTTGAGGCATTAAGGCATGTTCCGTCACGATTGCTGATTGATGGAGGCGTCATTCAGGAGAATGACAGATATGATTTCTCTAGATGGTATTCTTCAGCAATCACGGGACGTGGTTTCTTCAACACAGCACAGGCGGATTCAGCCAGGATACGGAAGGCTATGGCCAATATCATTGATGGAGTTCAAAACACTTTTGAGGCCATATTTGCTAGGCGGTTGAATCCAGATGAGGTGAATATTGATAATTTGAGGGGTAGGCTGGTGCCTTTCTTTTCAGAGGTGAAGACCTTCACACAGGATGACTTTGAGAACACCTCCACTTTCTCCAATTTGATTTAGAGCACGCAGGATTCCTTAGCTGCTTGGAGAAAATCTTGTGCACGGCATGAGACATTAGTCACGGTGCTAGTGTTCCAGCTAGATTGTGTTCCACCCATTTTAGTTCAGGAAGTTGAGGCTGTACTTGGTAGGTTCGTTGAATTTGCAGTCAGAGAGAAGGAGAATGGGAACGCACTGCTGGACGAGGATCTTCTAGAAGACTGATTGTGGGCATTTATTGCCTTTACTATTTTTGGGAGTGAGTGGGAATCTTTGTTCATTTATTACACCACTCCCCATTCTAGTAGTTTTTAGGGTTAGGGCTGAGGTGGCTTAATCTTAGCCACTCTTTTGATTGTAATCTTAGCCGTCCATTGGACTGGGCTACCTATATAAGGGGGAGTCCCCCCCTCATTTGTACCTCATTAGACAGTAGATATTGGACATTAGCATTAGAGCTAGAGATTGGAGACTAGAGAGTAGAGCATAGTAGACATTTTGCTTAGCATAGTGTGGAGAAGAAAGAAAGTTTTCCCTTTGAAAAATTTTGTGGAGATTGTTGTGTAACACTTTCATGATAAATAGATCTTTTCATTGATGGTGGAATTCGTGTTTGTCATGAATAGCTAGCAAGGTCTCTTCTTCCTTTTGGATCCAAGTAGCATAATTTTCATCTCATGCAAGTAGTTTACTTTGATGTGTGGTGTTTTATTGAGGTAGCTTCATTTCATTCCATACCACTAGCGGCTTGTTGATGATAAGTTTGCCTTGCGTGGTCGACTGGAAATTATCTTGAGTTTAACTTCGATTGTGATTCGTATACTTGTATGCATCGTTTTGATGGTATATGTGTGCTAAATCATAATCTGAATATCGTTTGCTATCCCTTTGAAGATTGCACTAATTTTGCTGAAGCTGTCCGACGTGAGGCTAGGTGAAATTCGGTTGAAGTCCGCCAAAATTGAGCTCCACATATCCTGCATTTAGAATAGAGCATAAGTTTCTTAGGCCCTAAACCCATTTACTTTCCGCACATTTCTGATTAGCTTTAGGAAAATGAACTTATTGCCAAATCACATGCACAAAATCCCCTTCGAATCATCTACCTACTGTTAACTGCGAGAAGCTTGAACAATTATGTAAGTCTCCTCGTAAGAACACAACAATACACATCAACCAACTGAGGGTGTTCCAAGTATTTCGAAACCTTGGAGTTGAACGTGTGATCTATCTCGCAATCTTAGCACACGGAATACTTTGATCAAGAGAGAACGGAGTAGCCTTCAGACAACTTTGTTCTTTGGCTGATTGGTGAGGTCACAAAAATCACATCAACACCTCTATCTCGTGTGCCAATAATACATCCATCCTGGAGAAGTGGTAAAGGGGTTTTGTCAGATATCACTCCATCCCTTGCAAAAGGGAGCACCTCATACCACATATTCGCCCCACTCTTATGTGTCACACGGAGCATCAACTCATCCAGAAGTGGGCTGAATACAAAGGAATGTGCGAATCTCACAATGAAATCACTATGAAATGCACCAAGGGATTTCAAGGGAAGTTCAGAATCAACACTATCCAAAACAGGAGCCTCAGAACTCGAAGCATAGGGTGTAAAACTGCTTCAACATAGGTTGACTGCTCCCCATGACTAACTGAAACTGTCTCACCCTGCTCTACTCCTGTAGCCATGTCATAGGTATCCTCCATGGTAGTAGATCCACTACTACTACTAGATATACCTCATCCCTCTCAGCATCAACAAAAGTGGATATCTGTGCTTCTTCCCTCACGAGTGCACCATACAACTACCTAGCAAGCATGAAAGCATAACCTCTATCTGTAAGCAACTGCATGGCATCAGATCTCATCTTGTCAAGCGCACATCTAACCAAGTGTAAGCTCGATGCTGAGATTCCATACTTATGCCCATCTAGTGCCCCATCAGATTTAGTTATCTCAATGAGGTACTCGATCCATCTATCTACCTTATTGTATCGGCCTAAGACTCGTGCCACCTCCTCCATTGCTGAATACTTATCCTCAAGGAATAAGCCAAGAGGTGTAGCCTGCTGCAATTCATACATATTCTCTACCAAAGCTTGGACTACACGGCTGCAAGTGACATCACTGTGTGGATTTTCTGCCTCTACAACATGAAGTTCGAGACCCTTAACGAGGAGTAACTCTTCCTCATCTAAATCTGATTCCAAATCAGCAACATGTTCATTTACTAAAACTGATTTTAAATCATGCACATGGCTGCCATCAACATCACAATGTGAGCATGCATCATTTCCTTCCTAAACCCCATCATGTAGCTCTTCTTTTTCCTCATTTCCTTGTCCCTCAATCTCATGCACAACACAAGATTCTTGCCCATCCAACGAGGCTGCAATAGAAGACTGATTTTCTGATTTCTTTGGTGAAGCATGAGCCAAACTCAACTCCACACTCAGCTCCTCAATCTGATTTTCCGCCATAAGGGGAGTCACTTGAGAGTCTTCCAAAGATTTTCTAGTCTTCACTAGCTCCGTAGTGAGTTGATCAACCTCTTTGTCTTTCCTCCTCAATGCATCTGAATATGTGACACCCAAATCAAGTAGGTGATCTCTATCGGAAAGAAGGGCTAAATAATTATTTTTCATAGACTCCATGGCTGTCTTAAATGCTTGCAAATCAGAAATAGATGAAGCCTCTTCAACGCCACTATGTCTTCTCTCAAGTTGGACCTTCCATAGGTAATTTCCCACCAACTAATGGGAATGATCAAAATGGGACAGCACTGCAACAATCTTATCTTCACCAACCTTAAGTCAGTTCTCCAAATCATGCTTAGGGACAAAGGTAGATTCATTAGTTGAAGTAGTGGGCTGCCAATGGAGAGTTTGTCTCTCATCAAAAAATTCTTCCGAAGTGTCTTCTTGCTGGTCGGGAACTAAGGCAGCAATAGTTTGTAATGTCCCCTTTTCAAGCCTGACATTTTCAGTGACCGTTAGCCTTTTCTTGGGAACCCGGAGGCTAGTCGGAAGTTAAAATTAGGGTTTCCTAATTTTGAGGAGGTCGTTGTTCGGAGATGACAGTTTTAATGGCGGATTCCTTCTGGGTTTTCAGAGGGCTTCGCAGTGGTATGTTCATCTCAGCATTCAGAGCACTTTTTGGAATTTACTATTTTTAGTAAATTCTATTTTTAGCAGCTTCCCAGATGAGTTCTGCTCGGTTGACTTCCTGCTTCAGTGGGTCAGTTGTTTTGCTCAGTTTTGACTTCAGGGCCTTTGCGAAAGGAGAAGTTAAGTCATTTAATTAAAAAAGTCACGTTTTAATTATTATAATTAAACGTTGACCCTTGGCTTAGACTTAATGACTTAATGTTGTGTTTAAAAGGTGGGTCCTTGAGGGTGGCGCCCTCATTGAGAAATGATTTAATATTTACCTAAGTCAAAACAAAGGAGTAAGGGGCGCATATTTCAAAAGATGATATTTAATTAAAATATCAATTCTTAATGCCTTAAAGAGAAAGTACGCCTTCTTGAGGAGATGAAGGTTTTGACCTAAAAACAGATTCTAGGGTTTCGTGAAGTCAAGCAGAAATTATAAAAAGGGAGTCTTGTGCATCATTTGGGTTATCTTGGAAAATACACCGTTATGCTGCCGGATTGAATCTGGATCACTTCGAGGGATGAAGACCTCCTAACCATTGGGCATCACTTCGTGTTTGAGAAACAACATCTAGTGGTGAATTTCAGTCTATGTGTGAGTGCATCTTTAGTTCATTCATTGTATGTTCAGTTTATTGTAAACTTAGATTAGTTTGGCACATTCATGTTTCAGCTTCTTGCATTATTGTAGACAGCAGATTCGAAGTTTTAATCATATTTCAAAAAAAGACAAAAATAGCATTCTGGGTATTGCATCATTAGAAAGGTTTGTCATAGGCGCCCTAGTTTCCCAGTTTGTAGAATTTTTAGTGAATGCATGAATTTTTAAGAGAAGGTCGAATTTCTCAGCAGGCCGTACCACTGTACTTGCTTTGAAATTTGTGCAATATTCATTAAGGGCATTTTGAGTTGGTTTCATGTTATTAGTTTGAGTGTTATAATATTAGGATTGTTGTGCATCAGAGATTTCTTCATTTGAGCAAGTCATTAGGGTTTTGTGAGCATTTGAATAGTTCTATAGACTGCTGTCATATTATTGTATTGAGCAGATTTGTAACAGAAAACAGAAGACAATATCTTGATCTCCGAAACATTTGGATTTAGCACTTCCTAAACATGATATAAGTGCTTCTCTTTGGTACAATGCTGATCCTTTAAATTCAAGTGATATTGGCAGGCAAATTCTTATGATTTTGTACAAACTGACAGTAGTACTGGCAGTCTTCTTTCTTATTCAAATCTGGTTGTAATTCTCAGTTCAATTAAGTTATTGTAATTGTTAGATCTTCGCCCTATGGTCGCTACTCTCCCGTCTTGGGTCAGCAAGCACATTCTGGGTGTAGAGTAGATTCAATATTCAGCAATTCCTTCAAGTTGCTTTCAGTATTAGTTGAGATAGTATAACTCCGCCCTATGGTAGCTACTTCCCATTCTTGGTGAGCAAGCACATTCTGGGTGTTGAGTAGTTTTATTATTCAGCATTTCTTTTCAAGCTTTGCTTTCTGTAATCACTCCATCATATGGTCGCCCCACTCCACCTTGGATTGGGTAGCACATACTTGACGTTGAGTTCCCTTCTGTATCTTGGATTTAATCTTCTGCACGTTTCGGTTTATTCATCTAACCCTAACGGGTGCACTTGCTTGAATGTTGTAATCTGTTATTTGAAAATCGAAAAAATTTGGCTCGGTATATTTCAGTGGTATCAGAGCCACGTATCCTGCCATCCTGTGAAATCAGCTTTCTATGAGTGACAGAGAACAGAGATATTTGGCAAGAGTATACAAGAGAGACACAGTTCAGACACAGTTGTATCAAGCCCCAGAAGGTCAAACAACTTCAGAGATTTTGAGGGCTCATTGGGAGTCTTCACAAGAAACAGAAATGGGGGATAATGAAAGAAGTTCTGGCAACAGAGAGGACAGTGGGAAAGGTATAGACAATTCAGCCAATCTAGGTCAAGGACTTGATAAGAAGATGGATGCTTTGATGGATATGTTCTCTCTCATGTTAGGGAGATTGGGTCCGAATACTCCACAAAACAATACAGTGCATGTCGGAGAGCATAGTGCTAACAACCAGCACAATGGTCATGTTGCCCAACCTTCAGTTAGCAGAACCTACATTTCTGCTAGACCACTCAAACCCACGTTTTTGGCACCAGCAAACCCACATCCTGATCCCGAAGAAAATACTTCATCTTTGGAGAGGCTAAGGATAGGCCGTACGGAATATGACACCCTGCCTGATGAAGTCAAGCTTGACATGTCCTTCAATGATTACATGGAATATAGAAGGAAGGATAAGGGCCAAGGGAGAAACTATGATCAAAGAAGAACCCCAGCACAAGGAGATTGGAATCAAGCTCTCAACAAGGTTACGCTTGCCCATTTTGATGGAAGCGATAATAATTCTGCTCGAGCTTGGTTACAAAAACTAGACAACTATTTGGCACTTAGGCCAATGGCTGAAGAAGAAGCGATTAGATTCGCTACGCTACACCTAGATGGGGTGGCGCATGAATGGTGGTACCATGGCCTAGTCACCTTAGGTCATGGGTCTATCACTAGCTACGATGAGTTCACCAATAGATTCATTGAGAGGTTCGAGAAGAAGGACCCAGAAGTGCATTTTAGGGAGTTGGCACAGTTGAGACAATATGGCACTGTGGATGCCTACATAGCTGAGTTTCAAAGACTTTCAGTTATGGTCACTGGAATCACAGAGAGAAGATTAGTAATCCTATTCACTGAAGGATTGATGGAGCCAATCAAGGGTTGGATCAAAGCTTTTGATCCACCGTCCCTATAGGAAGCAATGAAAAAAGCTAGAAACATGGAGTGGGCTGCTCCCAAAGCAAAGTTCCATTCCAAACCAGCTTTTCACAAAGGAGATAGAGGGAAAAAGTTTCATCAGAAGCCTCATCATAAGGAGTTTAAACCACAGAAACCTCCTGGTTCAAGATTGGATCCAGAGACTATCAATGAACTCCGAAGGAAGGGGTTGTGTTTCCGTTGTTGGGAAAAATGGTCCCAAGACCATGTGTGCCCAAAGGGTGCTAAAATTCATCAAATTGAGTTCTATACAGCTGATGAAAGCAATTATGATTTTTCTGATCAGCAAGCTGATTTTGAGGACAGCGATGAAGAAAATACTCCAGAAGAGTCTGAAGGTGAAAAAGAAAGTGGTGGTACATTAGCTCAACTTTCGAGCTTCCAAAAGAATGAGTCCTTTAAAGTTCGGGGAATGATCAAAGGGCAACGTATTGTTGCTTTAATTGACACTGGTGCAACACATAACTTCATAGACGAAGTTGTGGTGGCAAAGAAAGGATTGCAAACAGAAGACTTTGAAGGGTTCAGAGTTATGGTTGCGGATGGGTTTCACATCTCATGCACCAAGAGGATTCCGAACATGTCAATGCAATTGGGCAATTACGAAGTCAAGGATGACTTCTATGTGGTCAATATTGGAGATACGGATGCTGTCCTTGGCATTCAATGGCTGCGATCTCTTGGGGAGATCTCTCTAAATCTGCAAACTATGGAGTTGAAGTTTCAATCCGATGGAAAGAAGGTGGTGTTGAGAGGAATGTCAAATGGTGGGCCTCGGATTGTGTCGTTCAAGAGGATGGCGAAGTTGATGCGTCATGATCAAGTGGAGTGGGCTGCGGAGTGCATGATTCTTCCAGCTAGTCCAGTTGAAACGAAAATAGAGCATCCTCCAGATATTCAATCTTTACTCACCAAAAAGAGTAAAGTGTTTGCTGATTTACCTCCTGGGCCTCCTCCTGATCGAGGTTCAGAACACATCATAGAGCTCAAGGAAGGAGCTAAACCGGTGATCACAACTCCATACCGGTATCCGAAGAGGCAAAAGGATGAGATCGAGAAGAATATCCGAGAACTTTTGGAGATGGGTTTCATACGCCCAAGCAAGAGCCCCTTTGCATCTGCAGTGGTTCTTGTGAAAAAGAAGGATGGTACCATGCGCATGTGCGTGGACTATCGTGCTTTGAACCAAAGCACTATCAAGAATAGATACCCCATTCCCAGAATAGATGAGCTCATTGATGAGCTACATGGGGCTAAGTTCTTCTCGAAGATTGATCTGAGGTCGGGTTACCATCAGATACGAATGAGGGGATCAGATGTGGAAAAAACAGCCTTCAGATGTCACTATGGCCATTTTGAATTCTTAGTCATGCCATTTGGGCTGACTAACGCTCCGGCAACCTTTCAGTCTTGCATGAACCGAGTCTTTCAGAAACAGTTACGAAGGTTTGTGCTGATATTTTTTGATGATATTCTGATCTACAGCAAGACTTGGGAAGATCACCTCAAGCACTTGGAGGAAGTGCTTAGTATCATGGAATCTGAGAGTTTGTTCGCAAAGGCTTCCAAATGTGAATTTGGAATGGTGGAGTTATTATACCTTGGCCACATAATCAGTGCTGAGGGAGTAAAGGTGGATCCGGAGAAGATCAAAGCGTGGTTGATTGGCCACCACCTGAAAGTTTGACTCAGTTGAAAGGTTTTTTGGGCCTTTGTGGTTTCTATCGGAGGTTTGTTAAGGGGTATTCTCAGAATGCGGCTCCCCTTACTGATCTCACCAAAAAGGGAGCCTTTGTTTGGTCAGAAAAGGCTCAAGTTGTTTTTGACAAATTTAAGAAGATCATGAGCTCGTGCCCAGTTTTGGCTATCCCTGATTTCTCCAAGCCATTCGAGCTGCAGTGTGATGCATCGGGTGAAGGAGTTGGTGCTGTCCTGATGCAAGACAAACACCCTATTGTGTTTGAAAGCCGAAAATTAAGGGGTGTGGAAAGGTCATATTCAATTTATGACAAAGAAATGCTTGCCATTATGCATGCATTAGCCAAGTTCCGACAGTACTTGGTGGGGAATAAGTTCGTGGTTAAAACAGACCACAATAGCCTCAAGCATTTTATGCACCAGAAGGATTTAAATGAGAGGCAACAGAAATGGGTGAGTAAGCTTCAAGCTTACGACTTTGACATTGAATATGTCAAAGGGAAAAATAATGTCGTGGCCGATGCTCTCTCCAGAAGGCCTCATCTTAGCTCATTGTGTGAGCTTACTGCAGATTGGAGAGACATGTTGCTTGCTGATTATGCAAAAAATCAGTTTGCAACCAGCATTCTGGAAGGTACTTTCCATGATGAAAAGTACCAGGTGGTTGAGGGTTTGATTCAGTATAAGGGAAGAATCTTTCTAGTGGCTGATTCTAAGCTCAAGAAGAAGATTCTTTTGAATTTTCATGACATTCCAGTTGCTGGTCACCAAGGGTTTTTCAAGACCTATAGGCAGATCCGAGAAAGGTTTTCTTGGAAAAGTTTGAAGAGGGAGGTTCAACGTTACACTCAGGAATGTCCTGTTTGTCAAGCAAATAAAAGTGAGCACACATTGCCAGCCGGTTTGCTGCAACCACTTCCAATTCCCAATAAAAAATGGGAAAGCATTTCAATGGATTTCATCACTGGGTTGCCCAAGGCTCAAGGGAAGGATTGCATTTACGTGGTAGTTGACAGATTAACCAAGTTTGCTCATTTCTTTGCCATTACCAGCACTTTTTCTGCAGCCCAAGTTGCAGATTTGTTTTTTCGAGAAGTGTTTAGGCTGCATGGGTTGCCAAAGAATATTGTAAGTGATAGGGACAGCAAGTTCCTAAGTACCTTTTGGCAGGAAGTTTTCAGAATGAGTGGTACTGTGCTCACTCCAAGCACGAGTTATCACCCTCAAACTGATGGGCAAACAGAAGTGGTGAACAAGTGGTTGGAAGGCTACTTGAGAAATTATGTGTCCGAACAGCAGAAAGCTTGGGTTAAGTGGCTGCATATAGGCGAGTACTGCTACAACTCTACCTTCCATATGTCAATCAAAATGTCTCCTTTCTTGGCACTATATGGGTATGATGCACCTAGTTTTGCAGATTTGGTGTTTGGTGACAGCAAAGCACCATTAGCCAAGGATTTGTTGCAGCATAGTCAAGACATAATGAGATCCTTGAAGGATAATTTGCAGATTGCACAGAATCAGCAGAAGTTGTATGCTGATCAGAGGCGGGTAGAGCGTTCTTTTGAGGTTGGGGATATGGTTTATCTCCGTTTACAACCTTATAGACAGTCTACTCTCAAGAAGAGTGGAGCTGAGAAGCTCAAACCTCGCTTCTATGGACCATTTAGGGTCATCAGAAAGGTTGGGGCTGTAGCTTATGAATTAGAGCTACCCTCAGATAGCAGAGTGCATAACGTCTTCCACGTGTCTCGCCTCAAGAAGGCACTTGGACACAATGTAGTTGCTTCTTCACAGTTGCCACCGTTGGATGAAGAAGGACATTTGGTTCTAGTTCCCGAGGAGATACTTGATGTCAGAGAACGTTCCTTGAGGAATAGAACTATCAGAGAATGTTTGGTAAAGTGGAAGAATCTGCCTATGGAGGATGCAACTTGGGAAAGTGATGAAATATTGCAGCATCCTAGTTTGCAATTGCTTGAGGACAAGCAATCTTGGGGAGGGCGGACTGTAATGTCCCCTTTTCAAGCCTGACATTTTCAGTGACCGTTAGCCTTTCCTTGGGAACCCGGAGGCTAGTCGGAAGTTAAAATTAGGGTTTCCTAATTTTGAGGAGGTCGTTGTTCGGAGATGACAGTTTTAATGGCGGATTCCTTCTGGGTTTTAGAGGGCTTCGCAGTGGTATGCGTCTCAGCATTCAGAGCACTTTTTGGAATTTACTATTTTTAGTAAATTCTATTTTTAGCAGCTTCCCAGATGAGTTCTGCTCGGTTGACTTCCTGCTTCAGTGGGTCAGTTGTTTTGCTCAGTTTTGACTTCAGGGCCTTTGCGAAAGGAGAGTTAAGTCATTTAATTAAAAAAGTCACGTTTTAATTATTATAATTAAACGTTGACCCTTGGCTTAGACTTAATGACTTAATGTTGTGTTTAAAAGGTGGGTCCTTGAGGGTGGCGCCCTCATTGAGAAATGATTTAATATTTACCTAAGTCAAAACAAAGGAGTAAGGGGCGCATATTTCAAAAGATGATATTTAATTAAAATATCAATTCTTAATGCCTTAAAGAGAAAGTACGCCTTCTTGAGGAGATGAAGGTTTTGACCTAAAAACAGATTCTAGGGTTTCGTGAAGTCAAGCAGAAATTATAAAAAGGGAGTCTTGTGCATCATTTGGGTTATCTTGGAAAATACACCGTTATGCTGCCGGATTGAATCTGGATCACTTCGAGGGATGAAGACCTCCTAACCATTGGGCATCACTTTGTGTTTGAGAAACAACATCTAGTGGTGAATTTCAGTCTATGTGTGAGTGCATCTTTAGTTCATTCATTGTATGTTCAGTTTATTGTAAACTTAGATTAGTTTGGCACATTCATGTTTCAGCTTCTTGCATTATTGTAGACAGCAGATTCGAAGTTTTAATCATATTTCAAAAAAAGACAAAAATAGCATTCTGGGTATTGCATCATTAGAAAGGTTTGTCATAGGCGCCCTAGTTTCCCAGTTTGTAGAATTGTTAGTGAATGCATGAATTTTTAAGAGAAGGTCGAATTTCTCAGCAGGCCGTACCACTGTACTTGCTTTGAAATTTGTGCAATATTCATTAAGGGCATTTTGAGTTGGTTTCATGTTATTAGTTTGAGTGTTATAATATTAGGATTGTTGTGCATCAGAGATTTCTTCATTTGAGCAAGTCATTAGGGTTTTGTGAGCATTTGAATAGTTCTATAGACTGCTGTCATATTATTGTATTGAGCAGATTTGTAACAGAAAACAGAAGACAATATCTTGATCTCCGAAACATTTGGATTTAGCAATTCCTAAACATGATATAAGTGCTTCTCTTTGGTACAATGCTGATACTTTAAATTCAAGTGATATTGGCAGGCAAATTCTTATGATTTTGTACAAACTGACAGTAGTACTGGCAGTCTTCTTTCTTATTCAAATCTGGTTGTAATTCTCAGTTCAATTAAGTTATTGTAATTGTTAGATCTTCGCCCTATGGTCGCTACTCTCCCGTCTTGGGTCAGCAAGCACATTCTGGGTGTAGAGTAGATTCAATATTCAGCAATTCCTTCAAGTTGCTTTCAGTATTAGTTGAGATAGTATAACTCCGCCCTATGGTAGCTACTTCCCATTCTTGGTGAGCAAGCACATTCTGGGTGTTGAGTAGTTTTATTATTCAGCATTTCTTTCCAAGCTTTGCTTTCTGTAATCACTCCATCATATGGTCGCCCCTCACTCCACCTTGGATTGGGTAGCACATACTTGACGTTGAGTTCCCTTCTGTATCTTGAATTTAATCTTCTGCACGTTTCGGTTTATTCATCTAACCCTAATGGGTGCACTTGCTTGAATGTTGTAATCTGTTATTTGAAAATCGAAAAAATTTGGCTTGGTATATTTCATAGTTCCCATCACAAACTCCTCATCATCACTCCAAAAAGTGGTCTCAATGGATGATGATTCACTATCCTCATGTAGAGAGGTGAGACCGCTCTTAGGACTATCAAAAGAGTCCCCAAGCATAACCTCCATGTTGCCTACTAGGATACTCGTGCAACCCTGTCCGTTAGGCTCCCCTGTTTCTCCCTCTCTATCTTTTGTAGGATCAACTAGATGAAGATCAACTGAAATAGACCCAATCTCTATATTGTTGCTCCTTGCTTCCCCTGTTGACGTTTCTTCTGGATTTTCCATCTTGTGGACACCCAAACTCTCCTTCTGAATGGTAGGAGCACAAGAAGCCTCAACCATAACCTCACGTGTGACTTCCCTTGGTACATGATCACACTATTGCAAATGACCTGTCTGCTGCAAATAATTTGTACCGGATATGTTTACTTCATGTTGGATCTCCTAAAAGGATGGAAAGTGGTCTCTAGGAGTGGAATGAAAGAAGTCCGGTTCCACTCTTTTGTCCACGTCACTCGAGCATGAATGGTTAGGCTCTCAATCCATATTGCCGGAGTCACATACATCTTTTGATTCTTCTTTCTTCTTTGCTGCTAATATTAACTTGTAGATACCAAATTATCATTATCCTCATCTGGTATACCCATAAATTGTGTGAAAGAAAGCATGTCTTGTATCTTTTGAGGAAGAGAGCAATACTTATGGTAGTTGCTCATAATTGCATCCTATGTTTCCATAACATGAAGCCTTCTCCTTGTACTTGTAGTTGGAGAAGAAACCTTAGATTGCCCAAATTTCCTTGAAGGTACTTTTTCCTTCATTGGTGAGGCAGGAAGGAAAGTAGGCATCCATCTCCCATTCTTAATTCTAGCCATTGAACTGCCCTATAATTGAAACAAACTGAATTTCCCCACAGGCTGGCAAGTTCTAAGTTCTGATACCACTGAAAGATCCCCAACCCCAATCTGATCCAATTTACCGATTTTTGTCTTTTTCAAAATCTTTGACCAGCGAATAGGAATATTTGTTTTTGTTTTGTTTTTGAATACGTTTGATTTCCAATGATTGATTTTGGGGTTTGCCAATTAATTGAATGCAATAGATGGATTTTCAACTCAAGAGTGCAAGCATATGTATGACTGAAATAAATTACTGAATTTTGATTTTTTTCAACAGTAATGCATACAATTGTAAAACTAAAGATTTAGGAACACCATTCATCAATTAGTCATACCCGGAGTCCAATGCTATCTTGCACATGAATTTATTGATGGAATTCCAAAAAGTGCAAAATTATAAATCAGATCAGGCTCTCCAATACGCTGTCCAAACCCTAGCAGCATCACAAGATGGTACGGCTGCCCTTAATGATAGTCCGGCTGCCCCTTAGGATGGTATAGCTAGCCCAAACAGTCTTTAAAATCAATAAATCTGACCTCTACAACCCTAGCTGCCTACTGCCAATAAATTCTCTAAAACTCTAACTGAAATCTTCCTTCAATAATGCCAAAATAGTACAGCCAACAAGTAGAATGCAAATATGTGATAGTATGGACTTGGTTGAGACTCGATCTATCAATAGCTGCACCTGATTTGAAGAAATATGCTGATATAACACTGCTGCAAACTCAGGTCCGAAAATTGAACACTTGAAACTCCTCAAATGAAGCCCAAACAAAGACCCAAGGTAGGTCCTCCTCAAAGGTGAACTGGGCTCTCGTCCAATTCACGATAGCCCTTAGGAGTTTTCGTTCCCAGAAGACTGAAACCAAGCTGAAACCCTTCTCCAGAGCTCAAACTTGCAAGTGCTGATATGAAAAATGACAAATGAATGCAAAATAGAAGCCCAAAATTCACTTTATAACCTCCCATGAGCTTTTTTACAAAAGATAATAAAATATTCCTCCTCAAGGGTCTTTTCCTCATCAAAAGAAATGGGCACTTTTTAAAAACAACTTTGTTTCACTAGGATGGGGGCACTTTTCACTATTCACTTTATAATTCTTTGTTACTATTCATTTTTACTATTCCATTAAAGCAAACTTTAATATTTTCAATTTATCCCTAGATTCAACAACTGAACTCCAAACTGAAAGGCTCGTAAAGCTCCTGGCTAGGCTCTGCATCCTTCGGTTGGGTCCCCTAACCATATTGCTGACCTACGGGAACCCTAATAGTAGGCCAACCTCGGCTAGTCTGAGTTGCCTAAGGAAGGGACATTACATATCACAACTTTTTGGTGGTAATGCCAGTGACAAACCATGATATGGGTGGGAAAGATCTTATAAAACTGCACCAATCAAGGAATACACCAAGTCTAATTGTAATCACATTTTTTCATGGGTTGCACTAGGTGGAAATGGCAAAATAGATGGCTATGTAAGAGATAAAATGCGACAATCGTCTGATTTAATTCAAAATTGCACTTTCCTAGTGGCATTGTGAGTCTAGAAGCACGATTGAAGTGGTTAGGTGGTTGAAAATCTGTGACCAATACACAAGCATTGAAAAATAAAAGACAATCACACTTTTATCTTGTCATTATCACTTGCAAACTATGACCCAATTGGTGATCAACTCATTGAAAGTGTGATCAATGGGATAAAGGTGTAATGTCCCTATTTTTCAGGTTCTCCAACAGTGTAGTTGCTGACCTTTGGGTTCGTGTTAGCATGTTATGAGGAGTAAATGGATGTTACTAGTGAGCTTTTGTGGGTTTTTTCTGGGTCCTTTCCAACAGGGACAACTATTTTTAGTAAGTTTTGTTGATGTGATTTCTATGACCGCACCAACACAAAATAAAGTTTCCCAATAGATACTCTATCCTCTCTTAAACAGAGTATTCAACATGCTAAGATTGCGAGTGAGTTCATTGCAAAAGTCATTTTATGGAACCTTCAAGACAAAACAAGAAGATAAATATACTTGGCAATCATAAGAAACCTATGAAAGTTTGGAAGAGGAAACTAAAGCAAGAGAAGGATAAACCTATGCAAGTGCAAACTTCATTACATGCACAATAGATATCTCTTAGTTCATAAGGAGAAACACAATTTCAGGGGGAGCTAAGTATGGCATTATCCTTCAGCCCCATAGAGAAGATAACTCAAAAGACGAAGTATCACAAAACTTGAAGAGAAGAATCCACTTGTGCAATAGATTGGCATCAAGGGAAAGTAATGAATTGGTATCTACATAATTGTTGGATATGTTCAAGATCCTAGATTATGAAAGATTGCATACCTTTAACTCATGCACATTAAGTTGGCATTTACAAGTGTCTCCATGAGATTGAAGATTTGGGAAAAATAGAGAGATGATGCTAAAGCTTAAAAGAAGTGAAAATTATCTTATACTGATTCACATTAGAGAAAGAGAAGATATTGTTGAAGAGTAGGAATAGGGATCACAAAGCTTTAACCTTTCATCATAGTGTGAGAAGATAGGAAGAAGAAAGTGGTGAAGACTTTTGTAAGACTAAACTTGATAAGAGAGTTCTCCAAAAGCCTAACAAGAGGAAGAGAATGATCCAAAGGAGTCTTTTCTTGAAGAGTATGCTTGTATATTTGTATTTTACATTTACACTAGAACACACAAGCATGTGTTGGCTAAAAGCAAAAGAAATTGATAGTGGAAATTTGGATGGTTGTGCTTATGTTCAACTTCACATTAAAGGTGTCCCTATTGATGTAATGATGCCATAGAAGACATGGATGGAAATATGATGAGCATCCCTTACCATTAATGTCAAAGAAGGAGAGTTACAACAAGGGAGAGTTATAGGAACAAGAAGAATGATGCCATTGATGTCAAGAGGATGAATTACGAAAGGAATCTTCAAAAGAAACGTAAGCATGAAGAGGAGCAAACTGCATCAAGACTCGAGGGAGTTAAGGTGTCATATGACCAATCCAAATCTATTGTGAATAATAGTAATAGAGAGGAGTATATTGCCTTGGAAGTTAATAAAAGAGTAAAGTTTTAGTGTGAGCATCCCTTGGAAAGAGAAAGGTCATTTATAGTCTATAGAAGTTCTTGAAGAAAATAAAGTAAGAGAAGAAGCAAATGAAAAGAGGAGCTACCATTTGAGTAGGTAGAGATATTCCAGATTGATGAAGATAGTGTCAAAGAGCCCAAAATTGATGGCAAATAAGAGAAGAAGTTCCCATGCAAAAGGATGGCAAAAGGATGAAAGACAATCATTCAGTTGTAGCAATTAGAAAACTAGAGGAAGAGAAGGAAGGTGAGAAGAATCTCAAAAAGAGATAAAAAAGGTGGTCTTCTTCATTCAATAGTGAAGGATAGAGAATAGTTGAACATGCATAAGAAAGTAATGGGATAGCTAAACAAGTTACTGACTTGTGAAATTCAAGGAGATGATCCAAACTCTCTTGGACAACCATAGAGGAAGCAAGTCATCCAAGCACATAATACAAAGGATCAAGAAATAGAGGAAGGGTAGTATTAGAACAAGGGGGAGCATTAGAGAATCTTTGACAGGTGGAGACGTATAACATTTGATGTGAGTATATGAATGAATGTTTCTCATGATCTATTTGTGGATAGAAGTTTAATGAACATCCCTTTGCCATTGATGTCAAAGGGGGAGAGATATAGAAAGGACGAGAGCTAGAGAAAGACAATTATGTTGCCATCAATGACAAAAGAGGAGATTGTTGGAGATGTTGTCATTGATGTCAAGGGTATATAGACAATTGGAAGTTGTCATTGATGTCAAAAGTGAGAAGACATCATCATCATTGATGTCAAATGAGATCTATGTCAAGGAAATCGTAAAAGGCCATAGGCCCTTAATTGATAAACAGGTTGGTAACTTACAAGAACACAAGTCAAGTGGGAAAACTAATATGTTCTTGCAGCGATTTGAATATATGTTAAGAAGAAGACAAAATCAGAATGAGACAAAAAAAGGGAGACAAAAATAGAAGAAGACAAAATTAAGATAGGACAAAAATAGAACAAGACACAAAAAAAGAAGAGGCAGCGATTAATATAAACCAAAAGTCACAATATTTCATGAGTCGTCCCTTTTTGAAGAATTTGCCTCCTCTTGTGAAAAGGCATGAGATGGTACATAAGGAACATAATGTGGAGGTTTAAAATGTAAGTTTTTTAAGGAAATATTATACATAAAAAGCATATCAATCTCTAAATAAAGATGCGGTGATTTATAGCAGCGATTGATATAAATAATATGCAGTGATGAGATATTAAAGAAAAGCAAGGAATTAAATGAAATATAATTTTGATGCCACTGTAGAGATAACCATATAAGAGCAGGAATAAAAGTTAAGAAAGCAATGATATAGTAGTGAGCAGAGATATTAGTAAAAGGCAGCAACCAAGTCAATTATGGATGCATAATTCTATGTGCAGCAATAAGGCAACACTTATGAAAAGGCAGTGCATATGATCATTGGAAATAAACAAATATAAACTAAAGGGCAGCAGCTGTATGGAAAGGGTGTGAAGCTTTCAACATAAATGATATAAAGAGTGAACCATTTCATAAAATGAGTGTGTGTTGAGTTAGAACTTAGAAGATTTCATCTTACATACACAGCAGATCAAGAGATGTAGAAGACCAGATCTTAAGGAGTGTATTTGCAGATTTCATGAAGGAATTGTGAAGAGTATATGAGCAGATTTATGAAGATTATATGGGCATATTTGTGAAGACTTCATGATGCAGATTTGATAAGGAACATAGGCAGTTTGGATAAAGGAGATATATATATTTGATGAAGGCTATATGCAAACTTGACAAAGAACATGCAGATTTAAAAAGAAGGATATGTATATGCAAGTATATGTGATCATGCAAAGTACATTTATGTTATGAAGAGGGGAATCATTGATTGAATATATGAAGGAGATCTTAATGTCCATCATCCATTGAAGAAGCAACATAGAAGGTGGAACTTTGATTTGGTAAAGTTGGTGCTTCATAGTGGTGAGGTTGCTGCCTCATATTGTAGGGGTTGGTTCCTCTAATGGGTTGGACCTCACAAATTGAATGAGGGGTTGGTGCCTACAAAATTTGTAAAAAGAAGAATTCATATAAAAGCATTATTGTGCTGTGGTTTTCTCCCTCAAGGGTTTCCATGTAAATATTGTGTGTTATTGTGTTCTTCTCATGTCCATGATTATTGATGTTGAGTAAATGATATTGTTATTAATCAATTTTTAAATATGGTATTAAGTTTGAAAAAGTAAAGATTGTTGTTTACTGATTCACCCCCCCTCCTAGTATAACTATGTGCTCATCAATCTAGATTGTGGTGATCCACAAAATGTATGATGGACTTGGTGGAACGAATTTCATATTGAAGAAGCAAATAGATTATAATGATGCTTATGATGCTGAAGGCACCATGTTTTCTTTCAGGCTGCCTTCTTTGGACAAGGTTTATCTGCATATTTTTTTTAGATTGCTTCACTGGGTCTGAAACCCACCTTTATTCATTTTCTTCCCCAAAGTTGTTTAAGCACTGTTGATTTGGACAATTTGAGGGCTTTTTCTCACTTTGCATCCTTGGTCTGTGCTACAACATTAGTAGGAGCTCTAGATCCATGAAATTGATATAGCTTGTGCTGTAAGCAGTCAAAAATTAATATTATCTAGATCAGATGCTTTATGTGTATAATAATAATAAGATTGAGGTGGAAAATGATGAGCATGGTGGAATGTACAGGACTGCTTCCTAATTGTCCATGACCAGGTCTCATCGAATGTTTAGTTCACCCTTGCACAAACTACAAGGCTAATTAGAAATCGGTGTCATGATTTGTACTTTTATTTGGTTCTCTTTATCAAAATAATTTGAATAATTATTTTTCCCATGAGTGAAAGTTGCCACACAAATCTAGTTGAATTACTTAGAAGTAAAAATTGTCTACAGGCTATGCTGCAAGAGCATCTCTGCAAAAGTGCAGGTATTTGGTAAGGGAACCGGAAATCAAGCATCTACAAGGTGATTGAGCTCAACTAGAATTAATGCGAATAGGGGAGTCTATAAGATTAGCAGATCTGCTGATTGTACGTGCTTTTTTTTCATTATTTTGGCTGAAGTCATGTAGCGAATATCACAGTAAACTTGGCTTCCCATGATCCAGATCACTTTCTACCCATTTGTGGTTATCAAGATTAGTTCGATTGATGTGACATTGGAAACAAGACCATGACAACATTAGGGACTCTAGATGTTAGGGTTTCATGTATTTTTTGAATGTGTGTATCAGAGTGGGACATAGCACATCATGAGTCCTCAGATACATGAGCCCTTAGGTCGTACAGGCCTACTTTCTCGGTTCGTTGATTCCCGTGTGGGCGAGGGTGCGTGCCCATCTCTTTGGGTTCGCCGGGTTCGTGTGTTCGTCTGCTGGTACGTGTGGGTTCGTGCTGGGTACGCACAGGGTGCGTGCCCAGCACTGTGGGTTCGCCAGGGTTCGTGGGTTCGTGCTGGGTACGTGTGGGTTCGTGCTGGGTACGCACAGGGTGCACCCATACATAATTATTTTGCAGTCACCTTAAATGTGATTATTGCGGCCCACCGTGATAGGAAGTTTCATCTCTTCTACAAACCTCTGTTACATCATTAGATTTGGAGCCTAAAATATAATATCCATGTCTGACAAAAACACCTTTGTTCACCAAGTTTCTGAGATGGGAATGGTAGGAAACAGTGGGACACATTTCAGTGATGACAGGGAACAGGAGGCCTTTTTTCCAGGGGTTAGCAATTGAAAAAATAGCAGAAATTTAAACATATAGAAAAATTCAAATATTCATATGATAAGGCATTCACCATATTCATGGTATAATCATCTATAATACATTAGAGCTGAATTGAGAATTCAAATGAATTGATATAAAATTAACAAAAAATCAATGTCTAATCATTTGAGTTTTCATTACCTTTGTTGATCAAGTATCATACTATGAAATGATTTAGTTTTACAATTCTCTATATTTCTCTTATTTTTTTGTATATATAATACATATATATAGATTTATAATATATTAAATTATTAATATATATATATATATATATATATATACACACACGTACCCATACGTACCCAAACCCCTAAAAAAATTTTGCCCGTACCCACGTACCGGGTTCTCGTACCCGAACCCGTCCCCGAACCCGAACCGGTAACTTAGCATAAAGGTGAATTTAACAGGAAATTAAAGCTTAGAGGATGATCACATGTGCTAACATACCCTTTACATTTGTTCAAGATCTTTTTATTGTTTCTTTTCTATATAGAGAAGTTGTTGTTGTAGCTCTCTCTATGCTTACTATGTCTTTTTTTCAAGGCTTGAGATTTAATGTGAATAAGGTAATACTGAAAACTTCTAAAAAATCAAGAGAAATTATCCTTTTTCTTGAGAAGGGTTGATAAAACAAATTGTAATGCACTTTGAAACATTATTAGTTAATTTTCCCACCAATGTAATTTTTCTCTTCACTTTTCTATGAAGGAAATATTTGTCGAAGCCCCACTGCAGAGGCTGTATTTCGTGATGCTGTGCAGAAAAGGGGATTGGCATCTATGTTTAAAATTGACTCTGCTGGAACTATTGACTATCATGAGGTAGATATTTCCAGGTTATTATTGGTTGAAAATCACTTCATTTGATATTTTAACTCAATATGCAGCAATAGATGGTCATTAATGTCCAACTTTTAAATCTTGTAAGGGCAATCCGGCAGATCCCAGGATGAGGAATTCAGCCAAGAAACGTGGAATAGAGATAACTTCTATTTCAAGGCCCATATCACCTTCAGACTTCAAAGAATTTGATCTTATACTTGCAATGGACAACCAAAATAAAGGTAAATGATAGTTAAAGCTGCTTAAATTTTATAATTTTTATCTTAACCGCTAAATTTTAAACCATATCTAACAAGCATATGGTACTATTAAATTATTAATTCATGGAAAGCATTTTTCCAAAATTTTGTTCAAGTATGAAGCACGATATACTTATGTGGTTCTAAATCATATGCAACCCTTATTTAACACCCTTTCTTGGCTATCATTTGTAGCTGACATCTTGAGGGCTTATGAAGAATGGAAAGTGAAGTATTCTCTTCCTAATGATGCTCACAAGAAGGTCAGAATATACGTGCCAATAACCTCTCTTTTATTAGTAATATTGAACTCATTGAGGTTTATGGTTTCTCTGAAACTTGTATAGTCCAAACTACTGACTACCTATAGTTACAATCTCTCACAGCTATCCAAAACACATAGGGAACAGCTGAGAGAGGGAAAGAAAAATAGCTTGCCTTATCTTTGTTGAATAAGTGATATTGAAGTTGAACAGATGATACTGAAGCCATCTTCATGCAATCTATAGTTTATTGTATTTTTATCAAACAGTTTGGGCATATTTTTATTGAGCAGATTTTATTCAGATTTGAACCACCACTTTAAAGACTATTTTTAGGATTTTATTTATAATCAAGTCACAGGTTTTTAGAAGTGTAGTTGCTGAATTTTGTATAGGCTTTTTTTTTTGGTGTTTTAAAAGCTATTTTTGAAAAGCACAATTTTCTGTTATAGTTGCCCAATTTTAGTGTGTTTTAATTTCCTAGTTTAACAAACGTATATTGTATGCATGAAAGATGACTATTTTAATTGTTTTTTATCAGTTATTTTTGGGGATTGTTTTTTTCAATGAGTTGATTTAGAGACAATTTTCAGAATTAATTCAGCTAGTGTTGGTCACCCAAAATTCAATTTTGTGTATGGTGCTAATTTATTGCTGTAAGTCATTTGTTGTGTTGATAATATATGCTGCAATTGGTAGTTTTTTATTGCTATGGATGAGCTTTCAATTGGCGTAAAGGAACAATGAGACCAATTTAAAACCTTTATTTGGTAAAGTGTTTGGTTAAGTGTTTGGGTTTTTTGCTGTTTAGAATTTTGCTTTAGATTTCATGTACAATTGATCATTGAAAACTCTAACTATCTTCCTATTCCATAATTTAGTGGACATGATTATGATTATTGGAGTATCAAGATGATGACTCTTTTGATAGGAAAATATTTATGGAGATTTTTGAAATTGGTTCTGAAGAGCTAGTTGATTGGGCCGTTGTTCTAGCCAATGAAAGACAAGCTAAAAAGGAATTCAAGAAGAATAACTGTCAAGCTTTGTTTCCTATTCAGACTGCTCTAGAAAATAGCTAATTTTCAAGAATTGCAGGTGCCAAGATAGCCAAGGATACCCAGAAGATTCAAGAAGAAACTTACCAAGATGGTGATCAAGTTAAAGTGGTTAAGTTGTAGGCTTTGAAGAGAGAATTTGAAAATTTAAGAATGCAAGTGGCTGAAGCTGTGAGTGATTATTATCTAAGAGTTAATGATTGTTGTTAATAAAATAACAAGTTGGAGAAATCATGAACAACGAAGTTGTGATAAAGGTGTCGACTCTAACATCGAGTTGGAACCATGTTTCACCATAATTGAAAAAGTTAAAGATTTAACAACTCAAGTTTGATCATTTAGTTGGTTCTCTTATGTCCCACGAAGAAAGACAAAGAAACAAAAATGGAGAAAGTGAAGAAAAAGCTTTTGCCTCAAAAGTGAGGATCACAAAGAATGAAGGTGCTAGCACTAGCAGCAAAAACATCCAAGGACAAGGAAAAAACCAAAATTAGAATTATTCAAGAGGAAAATGAGGAAGAAGAGCAGGTTTAGCTGCAAGAAGAAGAGGCAAGTTTGATAAAAAAGAAACATCTAATGTTATTATTGCAACATGTATGATTATTTCAAAAGGTAATGCAGATTGAAATTTAATTGAAGGTAGAAGTGCTAATTATGCTAATGGGGATGAGGAACATTCTTCAAACAACTTGTTCTTATCATATGACAAAGTTGAAAACAGTTCTTAAGAAGTTTGCTACTTAGATTCCAGCTGCTCCAATCACACATTAGGAATAATGAGTTGTTTTCTACAATGGATGAAATTTTCTTAAGACCAAAATCAAGCTTGGTGATGAGAAATACTACAAGGATGTAGTGAAAGGAGCTATTATGAAGTGTGCACAAAAGAAGGTAAGGAACTTGTCAATAATATTTATTACATTTCAAATTTAAAACACAATTTGTTGAATGTCACACAACTATGTGAAAATAACTATAAGGTCATGTTTGATGATAATTAATGTACTATTTATGACAAAAATAGGAAAATGGAGTTGTTACAGTTGTCCCTATGTCAAGAATAGGATGCTCCCATTGAAGTTTGGAGATCTAAGCAACAGTCTCGCCTGTAAGAGAATTAGTTTATGGTTTGGCAAAAGTTGAGCACAAAGAGGTTTGTGAAGGAGTGCTAAAGACAAACATGCAAGAGATTTTTTTACAAAAGGCACTGCATGTAGAGCTTGTTATCCACTTCAATGGGTTTATTTTAACATTTGTGGTTCAATGCAAACAATTTAACAATTTTTTAGGGTAAATCATCATATTTTTTTAGATTTGTTGATGATTAAAGAAGGAAAGACAATTTAGGTTGATGATTCAGAGTTTAGCTGATCCTCTCTTGCAAAGGGTGGTGAGTGATGTAATGAACATGAATAGATAGTTTCACTAAAATGTTCTAGCTCAACATTACCAAGGACATCCGCATATAAATGTTATCTTTCCTATAGGAATGATAGACTCAAACTACCTCCACCTATAAGGCTTTCTTTAGAGGTAGCTCTTGATGATAACACAAGCAATTTTTTTACTTTCCATGAGATGGTTGTCCATGAGAGATATTGTCCAAACATGCTTTGCATTTTGCACGAGATGATTTTTTTTTAACCAAATTTTAAAATAGTTTTGGGTAACCTTTGACATCTTCAAGATGAGCCTAATTGCAACATTGTATCGGGATATGTTCAATATGAACCTGTTTATGATAAAATGTCAGTAATTTACATAGCCAAGCATTCAATGATTACATGTGTTCATGGAGTTAGAAATCTAAGAAAGAGTGCAGAGAAGTAAAGAGGAATATGCATGAAGAGAATCCATGGAAGAATCCACCAATGGTTCCCTATTCTCAAGAACCATTATCTCTCCTTCATCAATAGATCATGAAGAAGAGTTGAATTTTATGTCTATCTCACAAACATTGTCCAAATTCTATGAAGAAAAAAAGGATTATTGATCAAAGAGGAACAATCCTTTTTTTTTGGAATTAATTATAGAGCAACCAGCAAAAAATTACATCATCTTTACATTGCTTTGCATATCGGAGCATATTATGCTGTAGGACTTATAATGTCAGCATACCGTCCTCAGTCATATGTACAGATTTACATTTATCAGAAGAATATAAATGTAAAGTGCAGGTTTGACAACAAAATTACAAAACTGTACAGTATAGATTATTACAAAAACAGTATATAAATTGCTCTGCCAGTCACTGCTTTTCCCTCTATCCTGCCAGAACTTCTGCTGCCACCTGTTCATCCATAGCTCTGCCATCCTCCAAAATGGTATTATTGTGCAATTCTTCAGAGTTGTTTTTTGGTTTCTTCTTGTGCTTTGCAGCTTCATTTTTAAGTTCCTTCTGAAAATCTTGTAAGGCATTTAGGAAGACTTCAATATTGGGGTGGCCCTCCTTCCAAGTGTGGCCATATCTGGCCTCTTGAAGGTTGACATTGGTTGTGCCCTTGGAAACTTCAATGGTTATGAATACTTGCATAGCAATATTGTATATTTTGAGTCATTTATAAGACTCAGTAAGCATCCTTCTATTCCCTTTATACTTTTCCTCATTTCTAGCTTTCAATATGGACCAAAGAATTTCAATAGAAACAAATATCCAAAAAGAGACAAATCATTATTCATTTTGTTATCAATTTCGAAGAGTATTTTTTCTGGGTTGGGACCAAAGTTATTCCTCAAAATGTTTTGTCTGTCACAGAATGTTTTCCAGATTTCTTTAGCAAATAAGCAATCAAAGAAAATGTGTTGGATTGAATCAGGAACTCTGCAAATATTGCATATGTCAATGTCATTGGATTTTACTTTGTATGGCAGTCTCTGTAGAATCAATAACCACCTAAAGCATGCCTTTTAGGTTCCAAAACCTGACTCCAACTCTTTTTAAAAATAATTGTCCACTGTCCTTTACTTAGGTTCGTGCCCCATATTTTATTAACATGCTCTGTGATATCTATCTGTTCAGTTAAGGCCTTGTAGATTGCTTTCGCATTAATTTTCATTAAAGAACTTCCATCATTCCAATGGAATTCTTGGTACCACAACTCATCCATTTTAACATCAACTAGGAAGTGAATGTTTTTACAAGCTTCTTTTAAGACAGTGTAAGTTCTCCAATTACTTTGAGGGATATTAAATTCAGTGCTTAACTCCTGCCAGCTTTTTAGCCTGTCATTTACAATAATGTCACCAAAACAATTAACACCTTTCTGGGCCCAACTTTTGGCTGAGCATTCTTGAAGCATGGCAAATGGTTTGCCTTTATGCTCCAAGTTCCACCATACTAATCTGTGGGGAAAAATAGTACTGTCACCATTCTTGGTGTAGTGGAAATTAGTAATATTTTTCTTAACATGTTCCCATGCTCTTCAGATGGTCTTGAACACTTTCAAGCTTGTAGGGGGATTTAGGGAGGGTATTGCTAAGGAGATCACATAGGGGGAGGAGCTTCCATGATTTAGCCTTTTTGGGTACAACATTCTTGATATTTTGCCTTACAAGTGTTAAATTTAGTGATCAGATAAATGTACAGAATTTAATTCAAAAAATCAGACACAATAACACAGCAGCTACCCTGGGAAAACCCTCCTCTTGAGTGAGAAAAACCCAGCAACAATATATCAATTATATATTATTCAAGAATCAACACTTCTTGTACAATAAGGCCGAACCCAAGGCCAAGTAAGAGCACCAACTCTAGATGCAAAATACAGATTACAATCTGCTCTACATATATATCAAAATCTGCTCTTGAAAGAACTTCAACCTGCTCTTGAGGAAATCGCACTTAGAGAAAATCGCAATCTGCTCAAGATATAATTCGCACTTGAATATAGAATGAATATCGAACTTGCTTGATGATGACAATGAGAAGACCGATCCATATATATACATTATGAAGGGACGCCACCTTTTTAATACAAGTCGGCTAGCAACAAGAATATAATATCATTCAAAGAGACGCATCCAATAAAAGGTAAGTCGTCCTCATAGTAACTCGAGCCTCTTCAAATCGCAATACACCAAGAGGAGATGTCGGCCTTGATGGAATGTCTTTTTCAAACACACAAACATTAAATGATATTTAATTAGAGACGTGACTCTTCAAGAGTCTCATGTCGGCCAAGACAAAGAATACAATTCAATAGCTGAAGGCTATATTAGAATTGTCTCAATCGGATCTGGAAGAAGTTGACCAAAGCTGCTATAATCATCAACAACAAGGACCTTCCAAGGCTCCTCACCATCTAGTGCTTTGATGATCCACTTGGAGGCCAGGGCAATTCCTTGCAACGTAAGGTCCTTTAAGTCTAGGGCCCCATTTGCCTTCTCAATTGAACACCATTCCCACTTCACCGCATGTCTTTTCCTGTTGCCTTTCCCATCGGACCAGAGAAACTTCTTGATCCTTTTTTGTATTTCATTAATTTGATAATTGCTAAAAAACCACATTGAAGCAAAGTATATGCTATAAGAGGATAAAATCTTTTGGCAGACCTGCAAGTACTGTTTATTCCATTTATCAATATTTTTCTCTATCTTTTCCTTAATCCAGAGCCACATATCTTTCATGTTAGTCTCAATAGCAAAGGGAATACCTAGATACTGCACTTGTTTATGTGGTCCTCCCCATTGCAGATTGTAATCCTTCAACTAGTCAAGGGGGTTTCCTTCCTAGCCCAACATGCATGATTTGACTAGGGAAATTTTTTCCCCTGATGCACTGCACAAGGTGTTGAGTTTATCCATTAGATTCTTCATATTTGCGGAGGAAAAGCACTCGGTTGATGCTCTCCCTCATGTAGTAGGCAACCGAAATTTGAGGATGTATGCCAGCAAGGACATCTGAACCATTTGTACTTTATTCCATTGAGCTAGTGAAAGCTATGTATGTAATCATGATCTTATATCCTTGTGAAAAATGTATATGAAATTGTAATCATTACTTGGGATAATGTAATGTTACTTTATTGAAATGCAATGGAAATTTGAAATGGGATTATTTCGAATATGCATCTTTATTATTGAAATACAATGGGAATTGGAATGGGATTATTTCAAATATGCATTAGTTATTAAAATGAAAAATATGGAAAAAAAATATTACTATGTATTGGTGAATTCACATGTGGGTTATGTTAGTTTTAGGATTAGATTTAAGTTAAGCAGAAATAACAACACATGAACAATAAACACAACACTTTTACCCTGGGAAAACCCTCCTCGAGGGAGAAAAACCCAACAACAATTATATCTCTTATATTATAATTAGAAGAGCAGAAATCTGCTTACAACTAGGCCCAATCACAAGGCCAATTTGATGAAACGTAACACAACACCTCTCCTAGATGCAAGTAGTAACTTCTCTCAATGTCAATCTCTTGAAGCAATAAAACGAACTGCTGTAGATAGCACACACCTTTCAGAAGTCATGCGAACTTGTCTTTAAGTTGATTGAATTACAAATGAAGGAGAAACGACTTGTATTTAAACCCATCAAGGTGACTCTTGGTGAAGAGTCGGCCTGCTTTAAGTGAAACAACTTTATCAAGGGTGGCAGACTTTTAAATCTGAGTTGGCTTGCATATAAAAATAAAATATAAATTAATATATTAAATGAGACGACTTTCTCCAAGCGTCGACCTCATTCACACAATTATTTTATGAGAGAAAGAATCTCCCGCCGCTACAACGTAACATCAACACTCCCTCTTAGCTAGGGAGATATCTTTCCAGATATCCAATGTCATGGAGTCTCAACATGACACCCACCATGGCTACTCCCATGTGTGGAAAGGAACATGTGTACAAGTGCCCATCACAGAGTCACTCAGCGTGATGTCGTCATGGAGTCTCTCAACATGACGTCCACCATGGCTACTCCCAAAGGGTGGATAATCACAAGTACAAGGGAATCATCACGGAGTTTCTCAACATGATGTTGTCATGGAGTCTCTCAACATGACATCCACCATGGCTACTCCTAGAGGGTGGAAAGAACCACATCTCCATCTTAGAGATGGACAAGGGCTTTCACCTCAAATTTCTCCATCTCAGAGAAAAATGCATTAACAAGGGCTTTCACCTCAAATTTCTCTGTCTCAGAGAAAAATGCATTAAAACAAGTCTTCATGATGATGTAACTCCCTCTAAAGTTGATATCAACCCCCTGACCTCCTCATCCAAGGTTGCCTCTGATGGTATGTCAGACTCCCTCTGAATGTTATTTCCTCCTCTTTGAAGAAATTGTTGGCTTTAGAAAAAGAAGCCTTCTAAATTGACTTTAGAACTTGGCTCCTTCTGAGATGTCCCTATGTCAATTTCCGCAGAAGAAACAAGTTGAGTAGACCTGAATTTGCAATCTCGAGCAAACACACTTGTAACATTGAATGTGAGAGAAATTCTTCTTCTTTTTCGGTTCTGGGGCAGAATCTGGTTCTCTGTCTCTATTCCTCTTTCTTCCTTTGCCTCTTTCTCTAGAAGTATGAGTAGCAAGAACTTGATTTTCTACATTATGATGGTTCCGCCCAATTCCTCTTGCTGCCAACCTTGACTCTTCTTGAATACAATCAGCTCGAAGACGATCAAACTTGGGTAACTTAGATCTCCCACTGATGCTTTGAATAAAGGGTTCCCAAGTTTGAGGAAGACCATTAAATGCCATCATAACAAGATCTCTATCTGCAATTATATCCCCAATAGTGCTCAATTGATTTCTCAAATCAGCAATCTTCATAAAGAATGAGATGACTAAATCATCTTTATCCATTTTTACATGGTGAAGTTGTTGTCTCAAAGCAAGGGCTCTGCTGGTGTTGTTGATCTCATACAATCCTTTTAGAGTATCAAACATTTCTTTAGCTGTCTTCAACTTAGAGATGATCGGTAAGATGATCGGTACTAGGTGATCCATCACAGAGTCTATAATGATCTTTCTAGCCTTCGTGCCATTTTTCTTCCACCGGATTTTCTCAGTATCATCGGAAGGCTCGAGCATATTACTTTCCACAAAATCAAGAAGATCATTCTCCTCTAATGCAATAAGTACCCTAGGTTTCCAAGAGTTGAAGTTCATGGCTCCATCAAGTCTATCTTCTACCTTGACACCAGTCACCATCTTCTTTTTCCGCACAAAATTCACTTTCAAAGATTTTCCCTAAGGTCTGAAATAATTTGCAACCTTTCATTTGAATACTTTATCTTCAAGAACTGCCCTAGATGAAAAATGGACTGCTTAACAAATCTAATCAGATCTTTTCTTAGATCCGCTCTGATACCATGTTAGTTTTAGGATCAGATTTAAGTTAAGCAGAAATAACAACAAATGAACAATAAACACAACACTTTTACCCTGGGAAAACCCTCCTTCTTGAGGGAGAAAAACCCAACAACAATTATATCTCTTATATTATAATTAGAAGAGTAGAAATCTGCTTACAACTAGGCCCAATCACAAGGCCGATTCGATGAAATTTAACACAGCACGTCTCCTAGATGCAAGGAGTAACTTATCTCAATGTCGATCTCTTGAAGCAATAAAACGAACTGCTGTAGATAGCACACACCTTTCAGAAGTCATGCGAACTTGTCTTTAACTTGATTGAATTACAAATGAAGGAGAAACAACTTGTATTTAAACCCATCAAGGTGACTCTTGGTGAAGAGTCGGCCTGCTTTAAGTGAAACAACTTTATCAAGGGTGGCAGACTTTTAAATCTGAGTTGGCTTGCATATAAAAATAAAATATAAATTAATATATTAAATGAGACGACGTTCTCCAAGCGTCGGCCTCATTCACACAATTATTTTTATGAGAGAAAGAATCCCCCGCCACTACAATGTAACATCAATAGGTTAAACTTAAGTGAAAACAATAGGTAAAACATTGGGCTTGTTACAATAGGACTAATCTTTTGTGACAACAAAAACATTGTCGAGCTTTGTGTCGTAAATTGCTAAAATCTTAATGTATTTGAACACTACAACTTGTCCTTTTCTCATTCAATTAGGAGCAACTTACAAGAGTAGTAGTTTGTAGGAGTAGAAGAAGAGATGGTAGTGAATTAAAGGCGCCTAGAGTAAATTGCAAGGCAATGTGACATGAATAGTGAAATTAGGTGCCTAACAATCAATTGACAACCATTTTTTGGTGTCAAAGCTTGCATAATTAGCACCTTGGTAAAAATCATGCATATTAGAGCTTGTAGAGGGCCTAGTGCATCAAGAAATAAATTATTGAAGTTGAAATCATGAACAATAGTGTAGTCACATAGTTGGTAGGTGTGAAGTGGCATAAGTAGAAGGAATTGCATTATAAAATGTCTAAGCAGACAAGAACATGTTAATCATGCTCCCAAGACATTGAAATTGATTTAAGTGGCGTAAATGTGTGCTTGGCTAGTAAATAGTGACAAAAGCATGTAAATCATGAGCCTATGTGTTGTAAAAATCAATGGAGCTAAAATTATTTTAATTCTATTTGATATCAAGATATGGATTACAATGAGGTTCATCTCCTTATATAGAGTTTGGAGGATGAAACCAAATAAACATGCAACTAGTTAAATATGACACAACTCACACTAAACAGAAAAAATTAAAAAAAACTCTCTTAAGTCACTAAAGTGACTTTGTTACAAAAGTAATCCTTATCTTATAATAATTATTTAATATTATTCTAATACCCCTCTTAAGGCTTACTACACTAAAACAAAACAAACTAACATAAAGCATATCAAACTAAAAATAACCTAAATCATGAATTTGCCATTCTTCAAAAGCTTTAACTTGAAAATAGACCATACACCAGGTGGAACTCCATCAAGTTGCCTTGAACCCTTGTAAAGGTGTAGCTCTCGAGATGAAGTCCTAATTTTCCGGATTACCACCTCCCTGAACTCTTGAGTCATTGATCTCCTGAACCATTGGGCAACAATCCATGCTAAGCTACACTCATAGAGCTCCATCAAGTTGCCTCATAACCCTTGTAAGGGTATGAATCCCAAGACCCAAAGACTCCCAAGCTAACTGGGCAACCATCCATACTGAGATTGTCTACACTAGCTTGCTACCTGTCTTCAAAGTGTGGACCTCTTAAAATATGTGCAATTCATCATTCATCTTGGCATAGTAATCTTTCCAAGCTCTCCTAGTGATGCATTTAGTGGATCTTCAATATGTCGACAAAGAGTGTCTTTATCATCTAATTCATCAATGATATTACCTCCTACACATTGACTACCCACCTTAAGTATATGCAAACTTTCTTGGGCCTCTGCAATTCCAATGTCCATACTCAATGATTGCTCAAATCTAAATATCCTCCAAATAGATAGGAGAATCAAGACTTTTGTAATAACTTCCAAAATACAACCCGACATTCAGTGAGAACTAATATTAGGCACAAAAGAAGCAACAGCCATAGCTGTAAGTATTTCACCAAATGTTGAACTTCGAAGAAAACCTTTTTTGATGCAATTGATAATATATAACCCCAAGTAGAAGAAGATTGCTTGTACATTGAGGATTCTTTTCATAAACAACAATGTAGTGTTCCAATGCTTGAGCATAGTTGCATTGCACATGAGCCCTAGCTATGGGTTACAAATGATCTACAACCCCTAGCTGTGGGATTTTACAAAATCAAAGATAAACTATTAAAAAATTGCATGCATATGTGCCTTGGCCACAAATTTGATGAGCCCTAGCTGCTGCTTTGAAAAACCTAGCCATGAATCCAACTCAAGAAAATCTTAGTCATGACTTTTAACAATGAACCCTACCATAGAATGACAATCATGATTCTTGTAGACAACCATTGAAAATCTGCCCATGATTTTGTATAAACCCTATCACTACTCAACATACCCTAGGCACGACACAATTTCTAGCAAAATAAGTCTGTGATTAAGAACAAAAACTCACAATTTTCAAACGGAAATAATGGTCATCTTTTTCCTTAAAAAGAAAACCCGCAATTTCCTTTGTAGAAAATAATCTGCACAGTTTTGTAGAAATTGCTCAAAATTTTACCAGGAAAAGACCTTCGATTTTTAACAATAAAAATCCACCTGTGATTTTTGCCTTGGAGATGGTTGCAATTTCCAGTCTGCAAGCTTTTTTAGGTTGCAAACCTTTTCATGTGATTTGCTCTAATACCATGTCGTAAAACCAATAGAACACAAAATATTATTATTCTATTAGATATTAGGGTACAAATTATAATGAGGTTCATCTCCTTATATAGAGTTTGGAGGATGAAACCAAATAAACATGCAACTGGTTGAACATGATACAAATCACACTAAATGCTAAAAATAGCAAACTCTCTTAAGTCACTAAGGTGACTTTATTACAAAAGTAAGCCTTATCTTCTACCAATCATTTAAATTATTCTAATACTATGATAATCTTGTAGACAAAAGAGCATAAATTGCATGCCTAAGGGAGTTGTACTAGAAGAGGTGTTAGCTTCATGCACCCAAGGGCTAATATGTCAAGCCTAAATGAAAAATAGATGTGCCTAGAGAAATTATAGATCACTTTAAGTGTTGTCAATTCATGGAAGAGGCACCCAATCTCTTTCAAGTGACATGAGTCACAAAAATAAGCACTTGACCTAGCTTCAATAGATTTTAATTTTTAAACCTTTTGCAGAAGTATAACACCTATTCTAGTTGCTTGTAGCAGAAGTTATGACATTAGCTATTTGAATATGGGTAGTAGTAGCCTTGATATAGTCGATATCTTTAGCTTTCAAGTTTCAAGTAATACCAATGGTTGAAACAATCATCTTGGGTTTCAATGATTTTTAAGATTGTTCTCCAGCTATCTAGGGTTGGTTTTTCAACTTGTAGTAGTGTAAAGGTAGGGTGGGCACTAGGTTTCTTCCAATAACAAATGTTTCGGTCACCATATTTGAAATAAGCCTACCAAATTTTTCCTTGAATTCTCACAACACAAACCAACACTACGCCAGATGAATTAGCGTTAGCTCCAAAATTGAAATCCAAATTTAAAAGATCTCAACGCCAAGAATGCACACTCAATCCCAAGGAGAGGTGTTGTCATATGGCGGAGAAAACTAAGCAATTACTGAAATGAAGTTACAATTGAATGGAGCTAGGCGGTGAACCAGCCGTGAAAGATTTCCTCACTTCCACTAATTCAGTGGGGGGAAGAGATTACAAAACAAAACTAATTCATCCGCTGCGACAGGCATCCACTTGTAAGTGGGAATTCACCACTTTTCAGTGGGTGAGAAAGAGAGATACAATTTGTTTATTCTCCACACTGGCGGTAAATCATCTAGGGGTTATAGTGTTTTGCATAAAAATCACAAAGTAAGCAACAATATTATTGACTGGATTAATACTACTAATTCACAGCCTTACAATGCAAATTATCTGCAATTTACAAAGTGTTACAATTGAAAATAAGCTAAATATAGAAAGGTTGATACAGTACTACTGTAACCAACTTACAATGAGCCTCTTACAATGAATTTTGAATAGAAATCTGCTCCAAACTTCTGCAAAGGTTATACTGTATCTCTGTTTACAAATATGAATTGAAAGACCCAAGAAATGGAGCAATTAAGAGGAATAATCAGGTCTGATATAAAGACCAGCATATTGAAATACTCAGACCAGCAAGAAAGACACTACCAAAATCCTCAAGAAACTCCAACTGCACTTCACCAAACCCCATACAAATGAAAACATAATACCTCCAATGCTAGGTGGCCAATAAATCTTCATTAACCAAGCACAATCACCTTCACACAACCCAGCTCGAATCCCAAGGCTGCAAGGACAAGTATGGCCCAAGGAGGAAGTACGACCATGCTAGAAAATCAAGGACAACACAATAAAATCTGATCTTTTGCAAATGGAGTCGCCCTTAGCAAGGAAAAGATTAGCTTCAATGCCCACAACAAGAATAAAATCTCAAGAAGTTATGAATGAAAATCATCTACAACCATGTATAAACCAACAAGTACAAAATTGGAAATTATTACCAAAATCTTCAACTTGATGTACAATATGCACTTTTGAATGAAGAACACCCTCAATCCACCATCTAGGGAACCATAGTTGCAGGCTCGAAGAATAGAGTAGAATTGCTAAGCTTCCCCTTAGCCGGGTTTTGAATTCAATCCAATAGCATTTTGTTATAATTTTCTAAAGATGATCAAAAGCTGGAGCAAGGCCTGCTTTTATAACTTTTGAGGTGACTGTTGGCTTTTCAGCTTCCATTTTTTCCCTCCAAAAGGGACGCCCAAATATATTGAAATGTTTTCTTTTAAAAATATAATTAATTCTCCCTCTTCTAGGCGTCCATTGCTCATAAACATTTAATAAACATTATAAAATATTGAATTATCTCACATGAGGCGTCCGCCCTCAAAGACGACCTTTTAAAACAACTTAAAGTCATTAATACTAGGCCAAGGGGGCCAATAAGAAATTAAAACATTAATGACTTATAATAAATCATTTTATCGAAAATGAGCCTGAAAATGCTTAAAGCCAATTATGCTCCAAACTGCACTGCCCGAAATGGAAATTGAGTTGATTGCTGATGCTACTGCCCAAGATAGCACTGCCAGAAATAGAACTTACTAAAAATAGTAAATTCTAAAAAAGTTGGTCAACTCACATTGCATGTTATACCACTGCGAAGTTCTCTAAAAACCCAGAAAGAATTCGCAATCTGAATTTCGAAACTCCAATGTGCTAGCTAAAAATAGCAAGTTCCGAAAAAGGTTGCCAGATGGAGATCCATGTCACATCATTTCGAAGCTCTCCAAAAAACCCAGAAAACTCTAGACATGCATCAAAAACTCTAAGATGCAAACCTTCAAAAAATCTTCAGAACCCCAAAAAGATAGGAAACCCTAATTTTACCTCTGACAAGCCTACGGGCTTCCGGAAACAAGCTATCAGTCACTGAAGGGCGTATAGCTAAAATGGGGACATTATAGTCCACCCTTCCCAAAATTGCTTGTCTTCAAGCAATTCTAATGCATTCTCAAAAATCACCATGCTGAACCAAAATGAAATTGAATATGATCCCTGGTTCCCAAATCAACCTAGGAGAAAGATAGCACCAATTGATGTAAGCACTGCACTGCTGGATGCCAATACAAGAAGCCTCCTAATTAAAACTAAACCAAAACACCATAGAAAATAATTCCAAAAGGCCAACATTAGCTTCATCATCTTCAACTGCTGAATCACAAACCCAGGTGATTCCTGAATTCCAAATCATCTCCAGGAACATTGTTCCTCTAATCCGTTGCACTACTCTGATTAAAACACTTGAAAAATAAAAATGGAGCAACATGTCACGATACACAAAAGACAATGCACCAAACATGTCAGTGCCCGGGTCCCATATTAGTCTGTAGGATCTCCAAACCTCGCTGTCATAATTCTGATCAGCAACAAAATTGTTCTTAAACAAGTCTCTAGACCAATGCCAAACAAAGAACCATGCTCCACACTCCATCTCAATCCAAAAGGATATACAATGACTGAAAAAACTCTAAGAAATCTTCACATATTTCACTTCAAGGGCCTCAATTTGGCAAATCAAATCAGCTAATAACTCGCTGCTCCAAACAGTAATGTATGAAATGTTATCATGTATTCCATTGTTTAACATGAAAAAACAACCCATACCTGAATTTTGACCATATTGTATCATTCCCTTACTCATCTAAGGCAAAAATTTAGTCCATAGAGAAGATAGAGAGATCTAAAAATGTAATAACCAGCTACCAAACGGATTTGAAATAATCATCTTGAGATATGATTTTTGGAAAATCAGCATCCAAGAAGGGGAGCAGCAGCTGCAACTTAAGAATTTTTCAACAAAATGAGCATAACTGCTCATGAACCAAGCTGGTGGCACCTTCAGCAAGGATTCCCATGCCACCACAAACCAACTTCTGATCATATTTCTTTCCCAGAACACCAATTTATGATAAAAAATAAAGAACCAATGACAGAAAAAGGAGGCAGCAAACATAAAACTGAAATTTTGACACTTATTTCTCCATCCAACCTTCTTTTTATGCATTCCATTCTTCATAAGAATATACTTGAGATCCCAAATACTGATTTTCAATTGAAGACATTTCCCAACACATAAGCAAATGGTCACAACTACATTCTGAATATTATATGCTGGTTTATCCCCCATAAAATTTATAGTATTACCTTCTTGCCAAGTAATGCTAGGATCCCAAACTAACAGCCATGAAGAACCACTTCTCAAACAGAGAACTGCTCTCACACGAATCCTCTGATTTGCACGTTCCATATGAATTGATGCTTCTTGAAACTCCAAGAAATAATCAACTAACCTACATTTGTTGAATAAATAGAATCCAGAATCTTGTGACATGATTTGCCGGAAAAATTCCATGAATCCTTCATCAAATACAATTCTGAAATTAATCACTCTAAGAGAAGATGAAGATGTACTAAAATCTGACAAGAGCCTCATAAGTATCCTCATCAAATAATGAATAAAACCTTCATCAACATGCCAATCATCTCTTTGTTGATGAACAATAAGAATGTCTTCATTTCTTTGTGATCCATGAGTTACCATTTCTTGCTGAATGGTTGCACTAGGAGCAGCAGTAGATTCAACTTCGTGCAACTCATGTATCAACTCTCCAATGCTGGAAGACAAACTCAAATTTCCTCCTTTAGTAATCTCTGAAGCAATTCCTTAATCATTTTCAAAAAGAGGATTTACATAAACCTTACTAGCACCTCCTTCATACAAGAGATTGTCAAAAGCTTGAAAAACTTGAGAATTTGAATGCTTTGGTCTCTCAGGGCAGCATTCCAAATCATATGTTTCTTGTATGAGATCAAGCTCATCAAGAATTACTTGAAGCTCCTCTACTCTTCTTTTGTTTTCTTGCTCCCATGAATATTGAATAGCAGAAATCTGATTCTCTGCTTCAATTAGAGTCTCATGCACTTCTTGCAACTTTGCTTTGGTAAGCTTGTTCCACTCTAATGCCTTGTCAGCAATTTCGGCCACTTTGTCTTTGTCACGAATGATGTGCAAGAGACTAGATTTAATTTCCTCCAAGGCAAACTTAATGGACTTCATATCTTCAATTGAAATGCAACATACGACTTCTCCCCTAGGCACATCATAAATCAATTGTTCTACATGCCTATGAATTCTATCAAGATTTGACAAAATTTGAATTCCATTTCCAGCAGTCTGTGAACTTGAGCTGCAATCTTCATATGCTGGCTGAGATGATGTAGAACCACTTTGATGGATAAAGATTTCAAAAATGGTTTGAGTTGTACTCCTCAACTTGTCTCGCATGTGATGAACACTCTTCATCATTCCATCCATAGTGCCTTCCAATTCCTTAGCTTTTTGCCTTAGCTTGATTTTAGGTGAAGAGAAATCTGCCTTATAACTACTAGAAGCTTCACCTTCCATGTTGTCTTCTACACATGATTCAAGGGAATTGATCAAATTAGCTTTGAAGTGGGAAGAGACTTCAACTTCCTCTTTCTTCTTCTCCTCCTTGACTTGACTTTTAAACTAGCATTCTCTTGAATTGTGAAGAAGCAATTCACTGGTTGAACACATATCTTCAACTAACCGAACTTCTCCTTCATTTGGATCTGCACTTATGGCCTCTTCATGCATCTCTGTTTCAACTTTTGTTTCCAAAAGTTCTTTCTTTGAATCTTCAACATGAGGCTTCTTAACACAAGCCAACTCATTGTCCTCCTTTGTAGAAAACAAGAGTACTTCGCTAGTCGTCAAGGCTTCCCCTGACATATTACATTCTTCTACATAATGCTTAGATAAGTGCAAATTTGTGGATACCCCTTGAACTTTTGCAATGTTTTCAAACGGATTCCAACTTTCATCCTCTTCAGCTTCAGATATCTCTTCTCTATTTTCAACAGTCTTCTTCAAAAGTGGTTTCAACTTATCTTTACATTGACTGAAAATTTCTTTAACTAACAAATCAGCAGTGGGAGAAATCTGCTCTTCACATTTATAAGCATCCAAGAGAAGAGTTTGGACACTTTCAGGAAGACTATCAGCTTCTTTAATTGTAGAGATTAGAACATTCATGACAGCTGCAAGCATACCCTCTTCTTGCTCACTCTAGGTGAGGTGAAGAGATAATTAAACAAGTGATAAATCTGATTCTCCATCTCCAATTCTATTGATAAGATGCAAGCACTAACTTCAGAAAATGTCTTTAAAACAGCTGCTCTTCTTGAAAATAAACTACTATTAGTTTCATCCAAATTTTGAAAACTTTCCACTATCATATTTAATATGATCTTCATAGTTTCATCATCATAGGGCAACTAGGGAATTACAATTCTTATTATCTCCATGAAACAAGAAGAAATCAGCAGCTTAGTTTCTTCATCAGGATGCCCCCAACCAATAGGGCTGATTCAAAAAATTCACTGCAAGTGCTAAAGCCAACTGCATTTCCTCCGAAGGTGATGGCTTCACTTGTCTCAGACATTGTTCTAACAAATGAAGAATGTTCTCTTCATTTTCTCTTGATTGAAATTCTTTGCCAAGTCTCTTTCCAGCCAAAAAGAGAGTCTCTTTATGAACTTCATCTCTTTCTCTTCATTAGCTATGCCTAACTACCAACTTCTCTTGGATACCACAAAGAGTTGAGCTAGAATTTGTTCTAATTTTCATTGTAGTACTGAGATCAATGTCATTCATCCGCCGAACATGAAGTAATCATCCACATGATGGCATGATCTTTCTACTTGCATTACTCATTGAAATATACCCTTCAAATTTTTTTCCTAAGAATTTTACAAACAATCAACACTACGCCAAATGAATTAGCGTTAGCTCCAAAATTGAAATCCAAATTTAAAAGATCTCAACGCCAAGAATGCACACTCAATCCCAAGGAAGGAGAGGTGTTGTCATATGGCAGAGAAAACTAAGCAATTACTGAAATGAAGTTACAATTGAATGGAGCTAGGTAGTGAACTAGGCGGTGAACCAGCCATGAAAGTTTTCCACACTTCCACTAATTCAGTGGGGGGAAGAAATTACAAAGCAAACTAATTCATCCGCTGCGGCGGGCATCCACTCATGAGTGAGAATTCACCACTTTTCAGTGGGTACAAAGAGAGATTAACAAGTTCTTTTTCCACACCGGCGGTAAACTATCCAGGGGTTACAAATGTGAAAATTTAACACAAGTAAAGTAGTAAAGAAGGATTGAAACAGTACTACTGTTATCAGTCTTACAATGTAAAGAACTACTGCAAATTACAAGTGAATTACAATAGCTTCAAAGCTTAGTGAACATAGATGATCTCCCACTCAAAATCTCTCAATTATTGAAGTTATGAACTGAAATCAAATTCTGAAATAAATCTGATATAAAATCTGCCAACTGAGTTTTCAAAACCAGCAATCAACAACATATCAAAGGGACGAATCTCTTACCACACTTCACCCAACTTCAACGAGGCTGTAGAGTCTTCAATTCCAATGCTAGCCGACCAAATAACCTGAATTTAAACAATTCAAAGCAGCCACCAAAGGGAAAACTCGAGCTTCAATCAATAGTTACTCTAAGCTTCTAAACTCAGATATGAATTGGAACTTCAAGAAACTGAGCATAGAACAGAAAATGAAGGTCTGATATAAATTTTCAATAAACCCCAATTCAGACCAGCATGCTAAGACTCCATTGAATTGCTCATATCTTCATCTATGTCTCACCAAAATCAAATGAGACTGCAAAATAAACCTTCTCAAAGGCTAGGCGTCCATGAAAGAACAATTTCAAGACACATACAACTTTGAAATCTGCCCAGCAAACCAATATAAGCTTCAAAGACAAGGGACGGCTTAGGAATGAAGTCGACCTTGTCAAATAAAATGAATACTTGCTCAATAAATCTGCCAATGTACAAATTGAAGCGCCTCTAGCATAGGTTTCATTAGATCAAATACCCATAAGCAAATAAAATTCATACAAAGAGCTGCATATAAAAATCACCTTCAGCCATGAATGAACTAGCAAACTCAAAAATTGAGAAATACATCAAATTCTTTAACAATGAAGCTCGATGTGCACTTATGAATGAAGCACACTCTCAATCCACCATCTAGAGAACCATAGTTTTAGGCCCGAAGAATGGAGTCAAATTGCTAAGCTTCCCCTTAGCCGGGTTCTGAATTCAATCCAACAACATTTTGTTATAATTTTTCCAGGTAAAGATGATCAAAAGCTAGAGAAAGACTCTGCTTTTATAACTTCTTTTGAGGTGAGATTCATTGGCTTTTCGCCTTCCATTTTTTCCTCCAAAGGACTCAACATGTTGAAATTTTTTCTCTTTTAAAAAATATACTTAATTCACCTTTTCTAGGCATCCAAGGCTCAAATAATAATGTTTAACTTTTGAAATATTAAATTATCTCTCAATGAGGCGTCCACCCTCAAAAGCCCACCTTTTAAAACAACTTAAAGTCATTAATACTAGGCCAAGGGGGCCAATAAGAAATTAAAACATTAATGACTTAGAATAAATCATTTTACCCAAAATGAGCCTCAAAATGCTGAAAGCCAAATATGCTCCAAACTGCACTGCCCGAAATGGAAACTGATTTGACTGTTGATGCTACTGCCCAAGATGGCACTGCCAAAAATAGAACTTACTAAAAATAGTGTAACGTAAAATTTTCAACTCACATTGTATTATACTCACCTGCTAAAGCTCTCCAAAACCTGCAAAAGAATCCATAAATCCAAATTTCGAAACTCCAATGTGCTGGCTAAAAATAGCAAGTTCTAGAAAAGGTTGCCAAATGGAGATGCATGTCACATCATTCCACAGCTCTCCAAAAAATATAGAAAACTCCATCAGACATGCATCAGAAACTCTAAGATGCAAACCTTCAAGAAAGCTTCAGAACCCCAAAAGATAGGAAACCCTAATTTTACTGGATGAGCTTACGAAGCTTCCTGAAATAGGCTATCAGTCACCGAAGGGCATATAGCTAAAATGGGGACATTACACTTTCATAAGTGCATTAAGGATCAAAAGGTATTTGATAAAATGAAAATATTTGATTATGGTTTTAACCATGGTCTACAAGGAGAACCACCATTGCATGCTAGTAAAAATGATGAAATTAGATTTATTTACTTCTATACTAAATATATTAACTCATATTGAAGATTAAATGTAAAAATAAATTAGAACAATAATAGTATTACAAATAGTGAAAACTATATCTAATGAGTGTGAAGGATGTAATTGTTAATTACTTCTTTTGAGAAGCTCAAACATCTTAAGGGAAGAAGGAAATGGCACAATGAAACTATATCAAATGAGATAGTTGGAAGTGATAGAGAGAGCTAAAAGTATTTTGGTAAGAGTTTACGAAAGGGTAAGAGGTAGAGAGCTTGCATCAAGAAATTGTGAAAATTCCCTTGAAATGGCTTATTTTCAACCATCAAGATGATATCACCATAAAGAGCCTTGAAGATGTTTACAACAACCAAAATTTAGGCAACGGTAGTGTATCTAGAATATGAAGAAGTTTAATCCATATTATGAAACCAATCAATTAGATTACATATATCTTCAAAATAGGAATCACACTAGAAATGTTGAGGGAACTTAGTAAGTCTAGCCCAAATAGAAAAGGCATTAAGACATTCAATGAGAGTGTTGAAGGAAGGGATCTAAGGTCTAAGAGAGAGGTAACTTGTTGACCCCACATCTAACACCCACCTTCCAACATCTCCTCCCTATATTTAGTAGTTTAAAAAGATACAATAAAAAATCCCTTACACAAAAGTAAATCTCAATCATATCCTCCATGAGGTCCCGAGGGATCAAACACCACTTGCTTAGATAGAGAAGAGATGGATAGAAATAATCAAATTTATATATTAGTTAATTATTTTTTAATATTTCTCTACTCTCAATCACATCCTACTCAAAGAAAAGAAAAGGGAGGATCAAGAAATAGGTTTTTAACAATGGAATGAAAAAAATACCACTTGAGATCATAACATAAGACACAATGGAGATCAAATTGATGCCACTATATAACCATGAGATGAAATTATATCACTACTATGTATCATAACACCATGAGAAATCATGTAAAAATTGAAAGCTCCATCAAGATCCAAATCTAAAGAAATTAGAGTAGAACATTGTTGAAACCCCAACATTATTAAGAGTCACATTAACCCTAGGGTAAGGGGTGACACTAGAATTGATAAATTCACCACAAGATAACCATTTATAGAGACATTGAATAAAGAATTTACAAAAAAAGAGCTAGGCACCGTATGGAGTGGCAAAAGGGGTCATTAGAGACAAGGGAAAAGGATTTAGGGTCAACCAAGAAAGTTCCATTTGAAATATAGAGCCAAGTGTGAGTACCATGTTTGAAAATCAACCCTTGATGAGATCCAAGGATAGTGAGAACATTAGTTTTCTACTTACAAAATATTAACCAAAACTCAATAATTAAAAAAATGTTCTTCTAAGACTACATTAGAGTTAAAAGTTTCTATATAGCGGGTCACCATAAAGGAAACTCAAATAACATTTTATGTAAAAAAAAATTAGTTACATTTGTTCAATTTTGAGGCTTGTGTTTCTAATTCATATAGGACATAGTGATATTAACAATACAAGCATGTTATGTATCCCTTTAGCCTATGGCATCTACATTACTAATATATCAAGTAGGGATATTTACAACCATTTGAAGAGGAATGAAGTTGTGATGTTATATAAATTATTAGTCCTTAGATATTATGACCATTATAGGAATCAAGTTTAGATATTAACAATTATGTGAAACCAAATAATTAACATAGTTCTTAGTAGGCTTAAGGATCTTCACAATGGAATTAAATTTGAACCTAAAAGACTTGCTTTACCTTAAGATGCTACCTTCCATCCTATAATACCTATTTTACTTTCACAAATAAAAGAGCAATGTCAAACTTTATTATTCAATCATAAAGAACATAGTACTTGGAGTCACAAAAAAAGTACTGCTTCTATTTTTTTACTTGTTTGGGCCCTCCTTGTGAGTTAGGCTTAATGTTGCCTTTGATTTAGTGTTGTAATGTGGTTGACACATTCACATTAGGTCTTGGGCCCTTGTGAACTAATGGATTTAAATTGTACCTTGCTAAAGTTTTGTGAAGTGTTATAACTCACTTACACACTTTTCTGGGCTTGTCATTAATAATTGGGCTTTCTTATGTTTTAATTGGCCCCATTTTGCATCCACAAGTCTTGTATTTATTGTATTATTTAAGGATAACTTTACCAACTATTAGCCCAATCATAATTAAAGTGTTTCTGGTTTGAATGACCCAAATTTAGTGATTTGGGACTCATTCACCACCTTGGGAAAATGATTCCCACCTGGATCTTTTGGTCCAGAACCAAATTTCACACATTTCTAAGAACTTTTGATTTTTGGTCCCGTACATTATGCTTGATGGGACTCATTTTCCATCTTGGGTGAATGAGTCTCATGTGGCCCAAAAGAAAAATTAATTCAAATTTCTGGTAGGATTTTATTCTCCTAGATCTAATGTCGGCTTGTAGTGTTGTAATTTCGAGAATTCTCACATAATTGAGTATAACTTTACAAGGTTATTTCACTCATTTTCATCCCAAACATTCAAGTATTCATCCTTATAGAAAGTTTGAGTTCACAAGCATTCACAAAAGCATTCAA
>VDFB02352314.1:0-11981 GCA_007258455.2 Sequoia sempervirens | reverse complement strand
AATCAATTCATTACCATTCCAAATGCATTACATAGATATTCATAACAAACAATGTATACATAGCTGATATAATGAACTCAGAAATTTCATACTCAAACTATACACACACACACACATTCAGAAATATCGCATACAACATTTAATATTATAATTTCTTGACCTGGGAATACTTGCCACTCCTTGAAATCTGTAAATTTGTATATAGTCCACATCCAAAATGGGAACAACATCCAAATGTATTACCTGTATCTATCCCTTAATTGCTAAATTTGAGTCAATGGACCCCTAGCTGCTACGCCATCACAAGGGCTCCTTTTCTTTTAATTGGCTGCAGGTATAGTCAGCTACTCCCAATGAACACTACAACTCTCCACAAAGGACTTGCAATACTACCATGACCTTGCACTTATGCAACATTCTTTAGATGACGGCTTACCAAAAATTGTGAACTTCCAAAGCTCTTCCAAATGACTTTGACTCCTCAAGAGGATGGCGGCTCCCCTTTCAATATGTGATTTCCTTTAAGGTCGTGACTAATTTTTAATAATGCCACGGTTCACATTAAAATATATATATAGCCTATACTAGATAAAGCTACGATAGCTTCGATGGAGAATTATGAATATTATATTGCGCATGCTTAATTTCTTTTTCCAACTGCAACATCCCACATACATTAAATGATATCAATCGCTTCTCTCTTTAAGGTCCCAATGAAATATGTCCAGGAGCACATAACATTATCTTTGAATTCATTCACGCCTTTTTTATCAACCAACCTGACTCCTATATAAAACCTTCATCTCATTCGTAATTATTAACTAATGTTTTCAATGTCGCCAAAAGCCTTGCAATTCTGCCTATTAATTTTCAAATTCAAAGGTCTCACATAATTCAACTCAATGAGGTCTATTTTTTTATCTCAAATCTCGTACATAAAGCCCAATATCAAGTCGACCCCTAGAGAATATGAAGACCCGTAGCACCAAAAAATACAAATCCATGTCACTCTTCAAGCTCTAGTCACAATTCACAGACTTCCCTTTTGAAATTGTTGCAATAATATTTAGCCTGACACGACTTGTAGTCACAATTCACATACTTCACATTTGCACTAGGAAAATGATCACATTAGCTCCTTGTTGGCGATTTACTCTTAATTTTACGATTAAGCTTGTATACGGTGATAGGTAATAATGTGTAGTGTATTTGCAAGAAATCCTGAAAGTTATAAAGTCCTTGGTTGCGGCCTCCCTTTCAACATGCCACATAATCATCTACCCCTCTTCAAATAGAATTAAAATATGATAAACAATCTTTTGCAAACCTAGTGTGATACGGCTCCATAAGACTAGTCTGCAGCTTCCTTGAAGGTTACGGTAGGAAGAATGAAATATATTTAACTTTCTCAAATTATTCAAATCTCCTCATTAGCTAAGCAGCTATCTCCACGAGTCTATACGACGGCTGGGATAATACTGGAAACATAAATACTCACACAGACCGACCAACAAGTTAACTCTGTTCAAACTCTGTGAACGATTCTTCCCTTAATTAAAAGAGTCCTTACAAGTTTCATTGCCTCTAATTTCAATTACTTGACATAGGATGCCACATCAAACACAATACTAAAACTCTAGACCAATTAAATGCCATTGACAGACTAACATCAAAGTCTTGTTGTTTATATCAACATTGCTTTCTGTGGTACGGGCAGCATTGCCTGAATTTGCACAACTGAAGTGAACAGACAAAAATAAATTCTAACAATATATTCAATTTTTTCTTGAAATCTTTTGATAAATCAAACTTTGAAATTTGTCTTGAAACAAGACATCACAAATTTCAATAAGACATCACAAATTTCAATAACCCAATCATGAATCCAACTGCGAAATTAGGGTGACTTTGCCAATACCAGGCGGGGTGGATAATCTCACCACCAAGACTGATCTTCTTTCAGAGGAATTCCATCCTCCAAAAGGCTGTGGTGAACTCTGTTCAACCAACAATTACTTGTTCTCCCAAAAACAAAACCAACATGCCTGCCAAAAGAACTCCAAAAAACTTTTTTTCTTTTCTTCCGTAACTGCTCACCACTGTTCTTGAATTCTCTCCATTTGCTTTTAATTTTATTCTTTTTAAGAATTCACCCAAAAGTGACTTAATTAATTTAATTTAACTTTTTCTAGTACTTAAGTCACTTTCGCACACCTTTAAAAATAATTAATTTAAGTTGTTTTTTTTAATTTAATCTTTTTGACAACTTAAAAATTAATTATTTAATCAATTAATATTTCCCACACAGCCAACTGAAATGCAAAAAATACAAAACTCGGTCAGAATTGATATTTGAAGGTGCTAGAGTACTCAAGAATTCTACAGAACAACAAATAACCCCTCCGACAATATTGATTGTTGCCGAGAAAATCAAAACTAAACTCAATGCTGACATGCTTGAAAACGGGGAAATTACACTTTTGTTTCTAAAACACATTTTTCAAATGTCAAAGTTCGCATCATTGTGTTAGACACATGCCACAGTTTAGTGAAACAAAGTTTCAAAAACATACAAATTGTAGGTAAGGTAATCAAGCATTTGCTCTATTATACCCATATGAAAATTTCCCTTGCATGTCAAATTTACAAATATAATCTTGTCATTTTCTCAATCAGCATGCATGTTTTAGGATCTATCTTGTTTGTCTATGTCCATGGCATACCTATAGCAGATGGCTGACTGGATGTTTCATAAGGAAGATTTTGGCCACTATATTAAGAAGTGTGTGCCCATTGGACAAAGATCATGACTTTTAAAACACATAAGCATTCTAATATTTATACATGTTTGATCATTCAAGTAGAAAGGTGTTGTCCCTGAGTTTTGACATGCAAAAATCAGAGATAACCCATCATGACATTTTTAGGCCTCAAGGCACGTATTACGAGGTACAAAGGTTGGGCATTTTAAGTTTTGGGTTTATAGTCCTTTTGGCCAACATTTTTCATTCACTCTCGTCCGTTTTCGTGAAATTATGAGTCATTTTGGGTGTGTTTTTGGTCAATTTCGGGTTTCTGGGGCATCACTAAAAGTAGGGGTTTTGGTTTCCTATTACAAGTAAGTGATAGGAACTTTTTACCTTTATTACAAGTGAGTAATAGGAACTTTTTATTTAACTTACAAGTTGTAGGAACTTTTTGTTCTAATTACAAGTTGTAGGAACTTTTGAGATAACTTACAGGTTGTAGGAACTTTTTCTTCCAACCTGTGTTGTTAACTTGTAATGAGACTTAAAAAAAACCGACATTTGCAAGAACCGCTTTTAGTCACTTTTATACCCCTATGTCACTTGTAATGGGGGGTCCCAAAAACTGACTACAAGTTAAAGTTTTAAATTTGTTTGTAACTTGCACAATCTAAAAAAACCCGATTTGTGCTAAAGGGCATCTCTTTAAAGTTATTTGTTATATTATTACTCAGAATGAGAGCATCAAAAAAACAGAAATGTTGTATTAAAGTTTTGCCAAGTTGTTTTAAACTTGTAATGAGTACTCAAAAAACCCCGAAATTAGTTTTTTTTACAAGTGTTTTTGTGGATTTTATTGCTCTGGCTCATATGTACCCCTATTGAGAGATTTTTTTGCAACGTAATAAACACTTGGCAAGGTCTGCAACTAACCCCATTTTTTGCTCTACCATTGACACGCTTTTGTAGATTCAGTTTGTACATAGTTTCTAGGGTTTTTCTTCTTCATTTTGGCATGTAAACTCTTGTTGTAGGTATTTTTTTTTTTGTTTCTTTTTATTTTAGTATTTTTGTTTCTTTAAAAATTTTGTTCCTAGGTCGCCGTTCTATGGAGATTGAGATTGGATATTTTAAAAAAATGTGTTTAGCTGAAAAATGCATTTTTCCACTTCATTCGTAATCATTATTCATAAAAAACACCATTCATCTCTCTTCGCTCTATTCTTTTCCATTTACTCCTTCATTCACTGCCATTTCATATTCACTCATCTCATTTGTGTAATGTCCCCTTTTTACGTAAACACTTAAACCCAAATCTTGCATTCAAAGTGTTCTCGAAGAGACATTAGAAACGTTAAAGATCAATAAGTTTTAGTGATAACATCTAATAAGATCAAAGATGATATATATATTTCATTCTTGTCAAAGGATTATTCATTTTCCTTCACTATGAGTGATTCTTCTATAATATGTTTCATAAGTACGTTAGGGCAGATTTTACTTCTTTCAAGATTCCATAGATGGAATTCTATTATACCATTTATCATCATAGCGAACAAATAGAGTCATTATTACTTATAAAGCTCAATAATTGCTGCAAGCATCATTATTGGATAATCGTGAATAATATATTATATATATATTTACTATGTATATATTGTATGTGTCCACCATCTATGATGTATCTACGAATCTTAATATATATGTATATATTTAAATATATACTTATCAATTGTTACTATATCATTTCAACTCTTAATATACTTATCCATCCTAATATATTCAAATCATAATATACTTAAATATATTTATCTGTAACTTAGTAATTAGTATAAATGGCATTCAACAATTTATTTACCAAATATACGAATTACAATAGATACAACAACCATACTATATATATATAATATTTTTCAATCATAAATATATTTAAATATGACTGTCCACATAATATATTTAAACATATTTATATAACATCAGCCATAGTATATTTAAATATATTTATCAATGATCTGCAGTTTATTAAATTCCTAAATTAATTGCCAATCATCAACATTGAGTTCATAATATATTCAACAGATTTTATTTCCTAAATTTATAAAGATTCATTATTTCTTATTTAATTTTATGGAAAGATACGTACCTCTTACTGCCTAATTCATCTACAGATTGCCTACCTTTCCAGCCCGATGAATAGATTGATGGTATGAGTATAAACAATGATGTATCCCAAATACCTTTCTGGCTGGTTCATTGTTTCTTTCCCAGATTATATATCTCTCTCTGTACGTGTATAACAGCCTGTGCTTCTTTCTTATATGCCTTTTTCAATCTCCTATTCCCTCCTTTTCCCATTCGATATTCTCATAAGTTTATGCTCATCCCTTCTTTCTGACCTTATTCCCTTTCTAAAATCTGCTGGTATGATATATTTCAATTACTTATTTCTGTAACAGCAACCACGTCTCTTTTAAATCGAACTGCAGCACACCCGTCCTTCTATTTCTCTCCTAGCCACGATGATTGTTTCTTAAAAATGTCTCTCATTAAATATCCAGCCTTTGGTTGGAGAGACGTCATGCCTTTTACTCAAGTGTCCCTTTTGACTGGAGCGTCACCTCCTTGTTGGTGACTCATCGTTGGATTTTAACTTTTGTTTTGGTGAAGCAAAGTGAAGCGATGCTTCCCTGGGCTGTGTCTATGCTTAAATATGCACAATTTATGAGAATCACAGCCATTAAAAGTAATGATCTATATTTATTTTTATTATATTATTCTTTATTATTGTTATTATTTCTATATATTTGATATGCTATTTCAATATTTATATATATTTGTATTTGTATGTTTCTTATTTAAAATATATTATTATTCTATATATTAGTTTTATATAGATATAAATATTTGTTTTTTTATTATTTAAATTATCAACATTTATGTTTTAATATGGATAATAATATTAAATTATTACTATCTATATTTTAAGATTATAATAATTACAATTATAATATTGTCTGGGACAATTATAATTGAGACAATATCTATTTCAAGTATGCTTTTGTTATCTTATGTTCATGTTTGGATTTTGACATTTATTTGTATTTTAGACGCTTTAGTGTAATGTTAGAATTTTGGAGGACATGACAATTTGCCTTTACCATTTTTCTTCATCATCATTGCCATTTTCTGCAAAAAATGACATCTTGGATATAAATCGGGTTTTCACGATCCGACTACAAGTAGGAAATTTTAACTAAAATTACAAGTTGAAATAGTAACTTGCAATTACCTCTCATTTTTCCTACTTTGCACTCAGTTACTTGCAATATGTTCCAAAAATCCCGATTACACACTTAACTTGCAGCCAACATCCAAAAACCCGAAATGATTCAAAAATGCCTAAAAGTCAGACTTTTTGGACTTGATTGCAAGTTCAAGTTAAAGGTTTTGACTTGCAGTTTTCAATGATGTAACCCAAGTTTTCCTTTTTCCATGAAAAGTATTTGTTGTTTGCACTTGCAATCGGCCTTCCAAAACTCCAAATTGAGCTTTGGCCTCACTTTTGCAGCCCCTTTGTCTCATTCTCGTTAGTCCTGTTTGCACACATGACCTACCAAATCAATAATATAAGGCATGGGCCTTATTTTTCAAACAAATTCTAAGGCTGGAGAATGATACAAAGAAAAAACAACATGACGAAGCCACACAAGGAGTTGAATAAGTGACATGATTGAGCATAGAATGCTTTCAAGACAAAGATGGAAAAATGTTTTCCAAACAAAAGCATGAAGATCCAATCAAGGATGATGTAGTTCGAGTCATGTCTTCGGACACTTGAATAGTTTCAATTATGTATTTGTAATTTAGTTTTGACAAATTACATGTAAAATGGAAAAATGTAATTGCATGTGATCATATCACTTGCAAAGTTGTAACTTGTAATTGTATGTAATAACAGTACAAGTCAAATTACAATAAGACTTGTAATGTTGAATAAGTCAATTGCAATTAGTTAGTGGTTGAGAGAATTTCTCAAGTTAGTTGGGATCCTCCCACCTTTTTCTCAAGGCTTCTCTCCTATAAATACATGAGGATGCTCTTTGTAATTTTTATCTTTTGACAATGCAACAAAACTCTGCTAGTTTGTATGTGCACTTTAAGACTTTGAGCTTAGATGTAAATCAGATTACAGTCAATTAAAAGAGACAAATTGCTTTCAAATTTTGTGTTGATTCAAGGTGTTATGTGATGACATTTTTTGCATATTGATTGTGAGTTTTGTGGTGTTATACAAGAAGGATTCAAGTTCAATTTTGCAGACTTTGAGCTGCTTATTACGTTTGGAGTTTTAGATTGGTTTTTAGATTTGATACTGCAGACTTTGAGTTGTTTGTCACGTTTGAAGCTATTGTAGAACGCTCAAACAAAGGGGGTAACTTGCAGACTTTGTGTTGCTTTTATTTTCTATGTTTGTGCTTTAAAAGTGCATCATGTAGCTAGATTTTGAGCTGCTACATACTGTACTTGGTTACCAGAAAAACATCTAAAAAGGTTGATAGGAGAATAAGTTGCCAAAGACTTTGTGCTTTCAATTTGTTTTCCCGTCCTGGAGGAGCAATAGAGGACTTTGTGCCTTTATGGAAACTTTGCTTCTTTATTTGTTTACTTCATTAATCATTTATGCTTTCAGCTGTGATTCTTTTCTAAAATAAGAGAAAAGAATAAGTGTCTTTTCTGAAAAAAGAGAACAAGACAGCGTTTCACCCAGATTTAGAATAGATTTATAGTTAGAGTTTATTTCTGAATTGTTAAAATAGAAAGCAAAGGGGGAGCCTTCCCTTTGAAAATAGGAGAGTTTATCTCCACACTGTGGCTGAAACCACAATTTTGCATATCCATAAGGTATACAAAATTTTCAACCACCAAAAGACACTTTAAAATAAGAGTTGAAGGAGAAAAGAAAATTATACATATAGCAGATTATCATAAAAAATAGCAGCGAGTGTTCATTTAAATAAGCCTCTAACCTTCATTGTTTCACACATTTTATTCAATAAAGTAGGGTTTTTGGCAAGCAACAGCAGAGCAGCTGTAATCTTCATCAGATCAGCAGGGTATGAAAAAGAGGCAGGGTTTTCATTGACAACTAAAGTATACCGCAGTCATATCAGCGGTGATTGTAGCATCTCATTCTTTGTTCGTCAATCCTTTTGTGGCAATTTTTTTATCAGTCTTGGTCAAAGTTACTGGATTAAAGGATTTTCATCAAATTCAGGAAGTTATTGGTCATCTACAGCAGGTTTCCATCAGAAATTTAACAAGCTTTTATTGGTCTTTGACCAGGCAATTGCACTTCAAGCAAGTTTTTTGTTAGGTATCCTTGAAAACATCTGATAATAGCTATCATTTACATCATATTTTCAGCAAGCTGAATCATCATCATGGCTATTCCAACAAAAGTATATAGGTTTGTTTGAATTTCATCAAAGCAAACAAATCAGCAAACCCTAACTTTTCCAAGATGCAATATTCTTCTCAATCTATTGATTTGCTATCCATGTTGGTTAATGTTTTCATGAGGATATCTGTAATGTCCCCAAATTTTTGGTAAAGTGACTTAATTAAATTAATTAATTAAGTTGTCCAAAAATTAATATTATTTCAAAAGGACGACTTTAATTGATTAATTTAATTAAAATAAGGTGGAAATAATAAAATATTAACAAGGTTATTTTATTAAATGAAGTGTTCTTCTAGAAGTTGGAGTTAGTTACATTTGGATTCTTCTAGAAAACTCAGCTGAGCCTTTAAAAGGGGATGAGTGCAAGGCATTTGGGCATCCATTGTTGAATTGATATTTCTTATGCATTATTGCAAAGGCTTGAATCTCAGGTTCAATTAAATTTCTGAGGATGAAAACCTTCAGCAGATTTGCAAAGGGTTGGATGAAAACCTGATTTTCTAAGAGTGGATTCGCGACGAAGTTCACATTGAGCTTATTTTGTTCAATTTTGGAGCTTCAACGAATAATTGATGAGGAGAGCATTTTGGAAAATTTTGCGAGTCTTCTCCAAAGACAAAATTTCTAGGTTTATTCGATATATCAGGTGAAATCTGTAATGTCCCCTTTTCTAGCTCGCATTGTATGATGTTGTCATTAGCCTATTTCTCCTTGGTTTCGTAGGCTAACTAGGGCCTTTAAGCAATCTTGAGGATTTTTGGCCTAGGCAATTTTCGTTGTAGGTCAATCTTGTTAATGATAAGTGCAGCTACAGGCGATCCTTCCAGCTCATCCCTATTAAAGGAAACATAAATTAAATGATAGCCTTTCGGCTATTTAATTTATATTCGTTGTTTTTGTTTAATGAGGAAGGCGCGAATGTCTTGAGGCCGACCTCATTCTCTCTTGACAACATTATAGTTCTAGGCCGACCTTTCATTGGTAAAATATAACTTATCTTGGCCGACTTGTCACTTGCTTTATTCAAGTTGTAATTTATGTTTGAGGCCGACCTTGTGAGATCTCTTATAGCCATGTATTTATAGAAGGTCAGTTCACTCCTTTGGGAACAACAAAAAGCGCGAAGCATCATCAAGTTCTCTTCATGCAAGTGCGAATATATTATGCAAGTGTGAATATATTATGCAAGTGCGAATACATGACAATAACATATGAAGTAATATATCACGCGTAACATCATACGCGCTATGGGAGATCATACAGAAAGTGAAGATCATACAGTGCGAAGTTTCATCCCAGTGCGAATTCCTTTATAGCAGGTTGTGAACCATTAGAGATTGCGAATATTACCAGGTGCGATTTCTGTAGATTTGTATTCAGTCAATTACGGATATTGCCAGGTGCGAATTGCCAGGTTGTTATCTGTTATTGCATATTGCCAGGTGCTGCATATTGGTCTTGTGTTAGACCTCATTGTAAAGTGAATTGTTGTCACTGATATTATAAATATAAGAGAGATCTTTGTTGCTGGGTTTTTCTCCCTCAAGAGGAGGGTTTTCCTAGGGTATCTACTATGTTATTGTTTCTGATTTTGAATTATTTTCTGTGCTTACAATCTGATCACTTAAATTTAACATGGTATCAGAGCGGGTTTAAGCATGATCCTGATCAGATTTGTTATGCAAATTAGAAATTGCTAACTGGGAAAGAATTGAGCTTTTTGCGGAAGTTGTTATTGGATGAGGCTAATACACTTAAGCATATCATGGTATATCCAGAGAAGGGCATGTTCATCTCAGGTCCAAGATTTTGAATGCTTGGCAAAGGGTACATGGTTGGTAGAAAGCGGTTGTGTGCTTGGCATGAAAGCTAATGCAATATTGAGTCCCCTATCAACTGTCATTTCACAGAAAAGTTCATTGCAGTAGCTGGTGTTGTGAAAAAGTCTCACGGTTGACCTGACATTGCTCTCAGATTTCATTCACAGTCCTGAATTAACAGGTCCCTAGGTTTCTACCATGAGTTGGATAATCTGAGATGTGTTCCATGCTTACTACAACTAAGGGATAACTTCAGTTCTGAGTTCCAATGTAGTTATGGTTATGTGAAGGCAATAATGGGCCTGTGTTCTAACCGTGAAGGTTGTGTGTTGATCTGTGTGCATGAGCAGCGTGTCTTCATCAAGAGATAAGTATTCGTTGTTTGCTGAGTTATTCCATTTATTTGGATCTTGTGTGATTAGAATAGAAAGATTGTAATTTCTCTTGATTTGTGTTCTCTAGCAGAAAGATCTTTTGAAGAATTCAGGGGCAGATTAGAATGTCCAGTATTTGTCTCATGCTAGTGTAAGTTCTCTTAAGAAACATCACCCAGCTGAGGTCTCACTACTGTTTTAGCCTCTCCTTTCGGACATTGGGTCTGACCTTGGGTCAGATATGACCTGAAAAGCATTATGATTTCATCAAGATAAGTATCTTATTCTGTTCATTCTTGTTTTGAAATCTAGGACAAAAATTTCAGTCTGCAGAGTTGTGCAGATCTGATGTCACTTATTTGATTGTGTATGCATTGTAAGATCATGTTTTCTCTTGAATAGTGTTTAGCAAGTGGAATAAGGCCCTTTGGAGCCACCTTTCTTTGTGAGTTGTTTCATGCTAGATTTCTGAGTGTGACTCAGAAATAAAAGGACAGCTACAATGATGATTGTGATTGGTTGACCACATCGTTATCACTCTCTATATGCATGAACTGTGGTAGAGCCTTGATTTCTTGAGAAGTCTGGTTCTACATTTTGACTGCATAATGTAGCTAAGAATTTTTGTTGAGCAGTTTGTCTCTTGTTGAGCTGAGAGGAGCACTTCCAAGAGCAGTAAAGACAGAAGGAAGATATATCAGAATTAGTAAAAAGATAAGTTTCTTTGATATATTTCTTTTATAGGTTGATTTACTTATTCATGTTTCATTATTGTTCATAAATCCTCATGTATTCATGCTATAATCTAAGATAGTAAACTTTGCCTTGATATTTCTTTGAATAATTATAAACTATTAGTAATCTCTCTCTAAAATGCTTTTAGGACATTCCTAGGAGCTAGAAGGTGGTGAGAGATTGTCTGGTGATGAAAAGCTTGAGGCATCTTATGAGGAAGTCATGCCGACCAAAGAAATGTTCAAGCATGAAGTCACAACTTGCAAACATGAGGCTGAGCTGGTGGCTAGAGGGAGTTCACTTCCAGAAGTCTTCTTTGCAATCTCTGAAGTAGGAATCAAGAGGGAGTTTTGTAACTCGCTGAGAAGAAATGAAGATTGCAATGTTGTAAGAATAGAGTGTTCTGAGAGGACAGCCCGTACTTAAAGATGCAGATGAAAGCATTGAGAAGTACAAAGCAAGATTCATAGCTCGTGGGTTTTCACAGAAAGAGGAAGTTGATTATGAAGAAACATTTGCTCCTGTTGCTCATTGTTTTGAGGTTCATGGGAAGGAGTCACATGTTTGCAAGCTGAAGAAGGCTTTGTATGGTCTTAAGCGGCCTCCTCGTGCATGGTACGAAAGGATTGATCGGTACCCGTTTGGGCTTCTTGAAGAATGATGCTGATTCAATCTCTACTCCAAGGACCTTGGGCTCATGCATTACTTCCTTGGCTTAGAAGTCTGGCAGAAACCAAATGGAATGATTCTAAGTCAAGGGAAGTACACCATTGAGGTTTGGCATGATGGATTGCAAAGCCATGTCTACACGTATGGAGACCAATCTTCATAAATTAAAGGAGGC
>VDFB02352312.1:0-15432 GCA_007258455.2 Sequoia sempervirens | reverse complement strand
TGAAATTGGACTCAATGCTAAGACTTCTCATGATTTTATGTAAATTGCCAATTCTAGTATGAGGTCAAGCATAGGTATGGGGTTCTAGTATGCCAATTCGACCAAAAAATGCTTGGGTACAATATGGCTAAGTACAACTATATAATATATTAATGCAAAAAAAATGATATATATATATATATATATAGGATTGTAAATACATTTGATATGTCATATAATATTTTATTTTGAATCTTTGATAGTATGACATTGCTTTTCTTATAGCCACCTGGTTACGCTTCACTGAGTAGATAAAGGACTTGAAACCTATTGAAAGAGAGAATATCAATAAAACTTAAATATTAAAAATAAAAAATAATGGTAAGTACTAAAGTTTACAAATTTTAAAAAAATTAAAAAAAGCTTACTTGTGATCTAACCTTGATTGCAAAAGGTTGGAGGAACAAATAATCTTGCCTGTGGGGTTACTAGCATGTACAAGCATCTTCTTTGTATTGGTCTCAAAGAGAACAAAAAATAGATCTCATCCTGAGATGAACTTGCCAAACTCTTCAAAAAAAAGTTCTTTGGAATGCCAACTTGTACCCATTAACAACTTCACTATCTCTATATGGTGCATTTCTCCCTAGCAAAGAAAGTATCTTTGTGCTATAATATTTGGGAGATAATACATATGCAAGGATATGCAACGGTGTGTTCATCTTGTTCTTGCAATCACCACTAAGATAAATGACTTGACCTTTTGGACCGTCTCTAAATTTGATTGCTTCCAAATACTCCATTCATGACTAATGACCACGGCACCCAATGCCTCTCACACTTTCACAAGTCATCTCAAAACAATTGTGTGTGATGTGAATCGAGTCTCAACAACCTAATGTCGTGTAAAAAATAAGTTAATAACACATTAAAATGTACATAAATATGACATGAATTAAATTAAATTAAATTTACCTTCAACAATTCCAAAGTTGAGAAAGTCTTGAAGATGCATTGTGATATATGATAGTTTGTCACGAACATTTGGATCTCCTCACACTCGGTGTATATAGCTTTTACCCACCCTATCCTAGTTCCAATCGCTTGCATCATCGAGTTAAGAGAGTGTACAATCATAGTTACAATACTTGCCAAGACTCAACAAGTCTCAAGGCTAGTCGGTCAAAACATGTCCAGGGGACTCGAGACTCTGGTACCTGACGAGTCCTAGAGACTTGTTGAGCTTTCCAAGCTCGCCAGACCCGACAAGTCTCACAAGGTAGATTTGGTTGTGGCAAGCATGAGTTAAAGTTAAAAAAATCAATCCAAAAAACATGAAGCCTTAAAATAAAACTTAAAATCATCTCCTCCACTCTAAAAAGACATTCATTTTGTTTTCAAACACAAGGAGGGGAGAAAAACTACTTTTTGAGCAAAAATTATGTCATTGGAGATAAAACCAACAGATTGGTTGAGGACAAACACTAATTGAAGATCATTTGGGCAAGTTTGTAGCAGCCATTGATGCATCTAGAGGAGTTTAAGGAGGCTTTGGAAGAGGCCGCCGCTAATTTGGAGCTACATTTCTTCATTTTGGAGCAAATTTGAAGAGGTAAGTTTGTATCTTGAAAAAACAAAGTCTTTTATTTTCAAATTTCCATTATGTTCTATATTTGTTTTATTTTATTTTATTTTAAGTTAATGGAAAAAACAACAAACCCTAGCTATCAAATAATCAAACCCTAGTTGTTTTTGTATTTTTCTTAATTCTTTAGCTCCAAACCCTAATTGTACTTAGTTTTTTCTTTTTCTTATTTTAATTTAATTATAAAGTGTAAATGTTAATTTTTTTCCATTTATAATTTATTGCAGCCTACTATTCATTTATAAATTGATCCAAATTTTCAAGCACAATGTTGACCCTTGTTAGAAGGGATCCTTATTGGAAACATGACATCCCTAGGGCAAAAAAAGGGGGAAATAAAATGTATCCATTGCAAAGTGAAAATGCTTGGGGGAGGTATTAATGATTGAAGTATCACCTTGCACACATACTGTGCCATGATGCTAATGGAGAGAGTTCTTCAATTCCTCCATTTCTTAGATCTATGAGTAGTGGCAATGGTAGTGGCATTGATAGTGTAAGTATTGGGCATTGATAGTGTAAGTATTGGGCCTAGAATTCGTAAATCTTCATCTAATTTAGGTTCTTCGTAAATCTTCATTTAATTTAGGTTCATATGTTGTTCTACACACTACTCCAAGTTCCTAATCATCACTTGAGAGCATGGATTGGAACAAGGACGAGCATGAGGCTGCAAGAAGTGCAATTCAAGACTTCTGGTTCTATTGTTCCATTCCATTTCATACAGCTAGGTAATTATTATTATTTTTGTTTTAAAATACATAGTTTGATTTCTATGTCTATTGATTTTTTTGAATTTAAGGGTATGTGGGCATTGAAAAAATTTAAGTTAAACTCTCAATTTAAAATACTTATTTTGTTTATTGTATTTGTTTTAGGTCTCCTTATTGGTGAAATATAATAGATGCCATTATTGTTTGTGGTGTGGGGTTCAAAACCCCTAATGGCGAGGAGATAAAGGGATCCATTTTGAATCAAACGATGTGAAAACCAATTGATGAGCAGCGTGACATATGGAAGAAGATGGGTTGCACCATCATCACTGATGATTGGGCCAATAGAAGTAGAACATTGTTGAATTTTCTTGTTTCTTCCTCAAGTTACTATACTTAGTGAAATCCATTGATCTAGTGATTAAGAATTTTAATTTTTAATTTACTGAATTGCTGATTTTGTTTCTATTCTCATATGGCACAATGTTCATGAAGTCAATTGATGCTTCAAGGAACACAAAAAATGTTGAAGTCCTTTGTGAGGCTTTGGAGGTAGTCTTGGCCGAGGTGGGTGAGGAGAATGTAGTACAAATAGTTACATATAATGCAACAAATTATGTTGCTACAAGTAGACTTCTCATGGATAGGTTCACCTCTTTGTTTTGGACTCCTTGGGCTACTCATTGTCTTAACCTCATATTGGAGGATCTTGGCAAACTTCCATGAATCAAAACATGGATAGAGTATGAAAAAAATATTTGTAAATATATGTATAATCATACTTAGGTCCTCAAATTTATGAGAAAATTCACAAATAAGAAAGAATTGGCTCGTCCTAGAATAACCTACTTTGCAACCAGTTTTATCATGTTGCAATCCTTGCTTCAATCAAAGGTTGCTTTGAGACACATGTTTGTTAGTGAGTAGTGGTCTACATCATCATATGCAAAGACCAACGCAAGGGTTGACATGGTTGATTGGATCTTTGATGAGCATAGTTTTCGTTTGTATTTCCATTTCATTTGTTTATTTTTGTTCACACTTATGTTAATGTTTCACAATGATAGAAATTCGCAAAGCCTTTAGTTGTTCTCCTACAAGTTGTTGATGGACGGAAGCCCACAATGGGCTACATATATGAGGGCATGGAGATTGTGAAACCCCACCTGATTGGGTAGGAGATTGTGACCATAGGTACAGGAACCAAGTAACATGGGATTTGAACCAAGAGAACCAATAAATTACAAAAATTATAAATCTAATAACATTAGGCATCTTGTATTATAAAATTAGAGAGAGAATTAATTTCTAATAAAAAAGAGAAATTTTGAAGTCCGTGCTTAATTAGCCTCATTTTTTTTTAATTGAGTTTCAGGACCAAAATATCAATAAAACATTCTAGAAATAAACTTCAAGAATGGCATTCATTTATATTTATTTGATTTTGCCACGGAATTTCTATAAGAGTTATTCTTCTTGCTGCAGATTAAAAGGAAATTATTTTATTCTAATTTCATAAACGAACACTTAAAAATACCATGAAACAAGTTAGGACCACATATTCTTCTATTAGAAGCAATCAAAAACATCCCATCATGTGACAAAGCTATGATATTTCTCTATGTCAGATTAAGTTAGAAATCCAGTTCATTGGCTTTACTTATTATGCACTTCAAAAAAATAAATGCAAGGCATGCGATGCTCACCTAACAATTAAACCATGAAACTGAATGATACAACTACAAACAAGTAAAGGGGGAAACGTAACAAAAAGCAGCATGGGCTACACAATTCAATAAGTCATACCTGGTTGAATTCTGACATATCTCCAGCCTCCAGTGCTAGTCGTGCATGAGTTTCATAAACCTGTATGATTATACAAAATATCAATGATAAACTTAAATCTATCATATCAAGGTCTCAGGACTTGCATCTAATTATAAACCTATGAGGCTAGGAAGACTCCCATGATTTTCAGATACCAATTAGTAACTTAAATCTATCATATCAAGGTCTCAAAACTTACATTTAATTATAATCCAATAAAGTGAGGAAGGCATTAAATCTTATGAGTCCATAAAAGACTCCTATGATGTTCAGATATCAGTCTGAACCATAAAATCAAATTTTAGAAGGCAAGAATTAATAGCCATTTCTTTTAAGTGCATTTTGACAAGGATGAAAACGGTATATATGTAAAATCATTGTAGACAGTTGCAGATATTACCGTGTATTTTACATAACTGTATCTCACTTTTATACAAGATGAAAGCATAAGTGTGGTTTAATTTCAGGCAAACCAAAAGGAAACAGACCTGAAAAAGAGGATTCTAGTTTTGTCTAAATGTAATGCAGATAAAGACCTTCATTAACCAAACAAGAAAGAAAACCAGAACAGTTATGACTGGTAGAACATTTCTTTGATCCTTTTAAACATGTTTTTGTACAATCCCCTTGCACTCTGCCAGCACATAAGGGACCAACAACATACCACCAAGAGGCAGGGCATTCACTCTTTACAGTACTGAAATATGGTTTACAAATCAAGAAAAGAAACTGATGAAGGCTTATTCATATGAGTTCCAATTCCTCAGGTAGACAACTTGGCCAATGAGTTACATGGTACATCAATTTCCCAAGATTGATCTAAAATCAATGTACTGCCAGTTCAGAATGTTATATGCGGGCATGAATGCCCCAGTCATATTTCCATCCACTATTGTGGCATATTAAAAGGGGTCATTAAATAATTTAAAATAAGTCATCATTTCTAGCAATGCTTTCAAGCTGTGTATTGCCATATTTCTGGTTGAAGTTATGAGATTTCTAAGAAACCTAGAATAAAATTTACTGATAATACTGAACTGCATCTAGCAACCATGAGAGTCGATTTTGAAACCTACCAACTGTGAATTACCCTATATCACAGGCTGGGACAAAGGGCAAAGTAAAGGCAATTCATTGTTGAGCTTATTATATTAAACATAATTAAAAATTAAAATGTTAAAAATTTGGTTCGTTTAAGAGGAAAAGAAAGTTTAGAAGTTTGGAATTTCAAAACAAGTTAGTTTTGGTTTGGGAAAATCTAAAAATTCAAAATCACATTTTGATTTTTCTCAAAAAATCAAAAATACAAAGAAATTGGTGTATTGAAATTTATTTTTATAAAATTTTGTTTTACATGCTTTTTGCTTTCAATTTGTTATTCTGTTTTTTAATTATATTAATTAAAAAAATGTATCCAGGTTAAGTTGGATAAAACATCATCCAGATTTAGCCAGACCCAGCAATTATAATGTTCATTGCATAGACAATGACAATGAGATAAATATAAATAAGAAATATAATTTACTAAGAAAATACAACTAAAAGGCTAAGTGGATTTAATTTACTTTCAATACCATAAGCATTGTTGCAATCAAAGCTGCACTTGGGATAATATCAGATGATAGCAAGCACCTGCGTGCTTGGATCCTTGGACAAATTAACAGTACAATTGTTGACTAACAGTTTTCCTAACAGTTCAAGAATTGCAACAGGTTTCCTGCAAGTAACCTGACACAAATTTTGGCACACCTTACCCTCCCTTATTTTTTTTGGATGCCTTGCTTTTGGCAAGAGCTTTTCTCTAACACACCATGTGCATTGTGACAAATCTTGTTAAGCAGGATTGCTTTCATGAATATATTCTTTAGATATCAGCAAATCATGTATTATGTTGTGTTGATGGAGATATGGCGGAAAAGAGAGTGGATGTCTCTCTCTCACATTGTGTATCTGCCCAAATGTAGGGGAGAGGGGGGGGGGGATCAAATTTGCACCTTATCCAGATAAACACGAGATCTTCATAAAGGAGATACGCCAGCCGCCACTGTCACACAATAATACTTACATAGATATCTACAAGTTCTGAATAACAGTCTTCTATATAACGTTATAGGTTATATTGAAATAGACATCTATGATCTGGCTGAATCAGAAAGTGAGTATTAGTGGCTTGAAAGCAAGGAAAAGTCTCGGGTTCTAATAGTCATTATTATGCTGTTTTATCAAGATTCGACTGCGTAATTTTTGAGTTGAACTCATTGACCCATATTTCATGAGAAGCAATTCACATGAATTCATCTCTCATGAGGATCAATGGTCCACTTAGCACTCATTGCATTTAGGTGATGCAATAGTCATTTTCCATCTTTTAGTTTTGCATGCTCAAAAGATTCTATTTCTGTTGTTGCTTCCCAGTTTGAGATAGATACTATTCAACTATCCCCATAATCATAAAGCAAATGAAAATGATTATATAATGTTTTGGCAACATTCAACTGCGTAGTTTTGAGTCCATCTTTATCTACCCATATTTTCATGAGTACTAGCTCACAAGAACTCATCTCTCATGAGCATGTATTCTCCAATTAGCAGTCGTTACATCTAAGTGATGCTCATAGGAGTGAAGTATCAGGACTTCCCAAGAGCATTCATTGAGATGCTCATAGGGGTTAACCTTCAAGAGCACCCATTGCATCAAGGTGATGCTCACAAGTGTGAAGCATCACCCATCTCTCATGAGCATGAATGGTCCACTTAGCACTCATTACATCTAGATGATGCTCACCAAGGTGAACCATCAAGACTTCTCATAGGTGAACCCATATATCATGAACATGAATGGTCCACTTGGCATTCGTTGCATATAGGCGCTGCTCACAAGGGTGAAGCTTTGGGACTTCGTATGGTCATGAATGGTCCACTTAGCACTCATTGCACTCATTGGGACCTCGTACGACCATGAATTCTCACATGCACAAAGCATCTAGACTTTCATCACTAAACAACTACATGGAAAAGAGAGTCAAGAAGAGTTGGGAAGAGGCACACCTCCTACTTGTAGTTGGACCCACCTAGCACTCCCTTTTGGGTTGTACCTACTTCTCTCTTGCTCTCTCAAGTTGGTCATGCCAGTTTTGGATTTTTGGGAATTGATCACACTCGACTTGACCTTTTGATTGGAATAGTATACGACATTGATGGGATCAAGAGGACTTAGCCTATTCACCCTCTATCACTTGACCTTTGAAAATTGTTTGTCAAGGAAGAGATGGAGGGGGAGAACTGTGCTTGAAATAGGAGAACCAATAGTCAACTCGTTATCACATTAATAAGCATAATCAATTGATGCCTAGGAGATCAAGCATTGTTGAACTACTTCAATCAGCTGTAACATAGATCTACCCAAGTCAATACTATATAGATCGAACATAGACCTACCCAAGTCAATACATACATAGCCAATTGAGGAAGATCCTTCAATGTTGAAATAGCGACTTTTGACCAGTATACAATCATTCCACCCATGGCACACCTCTTATCTATGGATCTCTTCCTTATTTAAAACAATTAATGCATTTCCCATAAGTGTTATCAATAGAGACCGTGAAGTAACAAAATGAACCTATGTTTGTGGTTCCATCGAAACAACAAAGGTACTCTTAGCTATACACCCCAAGTCTATGTATCTATATTACTCTCCTAAAAAAAACATTTATCCCTTTCATAAGCTACTATTTTATTGGACCAATCTTCCCTATGCACAAGATACATTGCGACTACTCCCATCCATTATAACCAATAGAAATTACCTAAAAGTGTGATGCCGAATCAAAGTCCCTATTCAAATCATGTTTATCTATGCAAATTTGAGGGAGCAAGGAGTTGTGCCCTATCCCCTAGCCATGGGTGGCCTCACTAATGAATAGAGGTGCCTATCTACAGGTGAATCGAAACAAAAAGGAACTTGAAAAGGTTAGAAGATCTAGCCTAACCAAGTTATGTGATGACCCTACAGACAAACCCAATTGTTCGAGCCATTTCACAATCTCTTATTACATGTCCCTTCAAGAGCCGTTTTTTCGTTGTTGTAACTGACTTAGTGGCACATTCTCCTATCCTCAAATAGCTTGTGGGATTAAGATGATGCACTGGCATCATAAGCTAATATATGGCTTGTCTTTACATGTGCATCAAATGCATGGGAGTTTAATTACTTCACTCCTTGCAACCATGCTTCTACTTCTACCCTGAACCCGCTCTCAAACTCATTAGTGGCTTGATTTTACAAAGTTGCTTAGCCAATTTGTCAATATCAAGGTATTTGTCTAGTGCCTCAAGAGCAACTCTCCTTCATTGTCTCAAGGTTTTAATTCTCCTAAATCAAGTGATTCTTGTTCATCCATTGCCCAAGTATCTGGTTATGTCCTCTCACTAGATACAACTCAATGATCCTATCATCCTAAGTCCATGGTCCTAAAGCTAATAGAGAGTGCCAAGCAGTTGGTTGATTACTGGAATTTGTTGATTCCAAATTTAGATTCTCGCTTCATGGTAGCAAGGAGGTTGGGGAATCTAGTTTTCCACAAGGAGGTTAGGGAATCTAGTTTTCCACAATGAGGTTCATGGGGAGCATTGCCTTGCCTTCAACCACCCCTTGCACCCCCAATAGAGAAGATGGGGCCACCACATCCCAAACTTCCTCCTCAATTGCTCCACCTCACCTTCCACCACCGGAAAAAAGTGGCCTTGAAAATCACAACATAAATTAGCTTCTACCAGGTTTGCTTTCTTTGAAGTCCCTAGTGTCGAACTTGTGTTGCATCTCTTGTTGAATACGTTTTATCATCCACAGAACACCTGGGAATAAAATGCTTAAAGACACTCTATCCTCTCTTGAAAAACCACATTATGCTAGATTAGAGAAGATCATGTAAATGATTCAAGGTTTCTTCTTTAGTGGTCTTGGCGTGTGGATAAAGCTCTCAATGACGTTGTGATTTCTTGGTAATGAACAAGAGGGACTTCACGTGAAATCTTTGCAAGTTTAGGACTTAGGGAATTTATCATTAAAGGCTCTCAATTAGGACTTTCAATGTGGATCTAAAAAAAATGGCAAAAGGAATAGGGTTCAGAGAATCTAGTCTATGCCTAAGAACTCAAGAGACAATAAAGACTCGGTGAAGGAAATAAACCACACTTTGTTTCGCCTCCTGTTGGACAACATACGCAAAATGGGTGCAATCTTCAAGGGTTTGTGAGAATAATTTTCAAACCTCGAATGAGGCTGAAGTTAAGTTTCCACAATTAAGAGCTCAGGCTAACTTTACGCATCGAATGCAAATCATCCATTCGAAGAAAGTATGAGCTACACTTCACCATCGAATCAATACGATCAATCTTTCATTCAATTAACCAACTTTCAAAACAAATTCTACCTAATCTAACTTTAACTTTAATCTATGGCGGAAGATAATATGCAACCTCGCTTACTATTTGACAATAAGAAGTTATTCAAGGCAAATCATGCTCAAGAGCTTTTATCATTCAAAATAGTCTCAATGCGACAATACACATATTCTGTCTCCACACTTTACAAATGAGGGGGCAAGCTCAATTTATAGGCTCCCCAATTACAATTCAATGGCCAAGATTGATTTCAAATCAACGGCCGAGATTACAAAATAAAACCCTAATTAGGGTTTATCACTTTTGACCAATGAGAAAATTTCATTTGAGGACACTTGTCCTTTTGCTAAATATAAACCAACAATAAAATAGAAAGTTGTTGTATGTTGATTTGGAAGAATTTGATTGGTTGGAAGATGACGAGGCGCCACCTCAGCATGCTGGATGTCTTCCTTGGTTGCTTCGTTTTTCTTCCACGTGCTTGCCTTAGAATATTTTCCCTGCCGATGACTCTGTCTGTTGTGCTTGTTCCTTCCTAGCTTTGATCTTGGATTCCTTTTGATTTCTTCTTCTCACCTGTACTGGAATCTTTGAGGTCTGGAAGTCTCCCCTTGGAGCAGGTATTTGGACTTGAAGTTGGTTGCTTTGAACTTCCTCCTGCTTGAATTGGGTTGATGTTATTCCTTTGGATTTCCTCTTTGAATTCTCCAATTTGTGCCGAGAAATTGTCTAAGTATGGAGATCTGTTTGGAACACTCTTCTTGTCACCATCTGATTCTGATTGGAAGTTTGTTTTTAATTCTTCAGGAGATGAAATCCCTCAAGAAGTTGCCCTGATTGCTTCAACAGGTCTGGGATTGTAGATGAAATCCTTCTAAGATGTCTGGATATCCGTTCAAGTGTCTTGAATTTGGAGAAGAATGCCCCTGTGCTTTCGCCATGATAGAGGAAATTGGAATTTTCTCTGTGAAGTATTTCCCATACTTAGCCAAATTTTGGCTATTCAAGTTCATTTTGTACCACCTTCACACGGACTATTCAACATTTAGCCAAGGTTTTGGATGAACTTTTCCTGTGGATTTTTCTTCAATTTTGGATTTGGCTTGTACTATGTAGGACAAATTCCATCCTTGGACAAGGATTTTATCCACTTCCTCTTTATTTTCCTCTTCATCCTTCTTGTTTTCTGTCCAACACTTAGTGAATTCTTCTCATCCTCTCCTTGGGCGGACTTCACATGAGCTTGGACGTTTTCCCTCTTAGCCTAAGTTGGACTTCAGGCCACTTTGGACAAACATCTCTAGAGATAAGTCGAACTTTCTCTAGTGCTTACCATCTTTTCTCTTAAATTGGGGCGAACTTTCTCAACACTTTGACATTTCTTTTCTTGGTCTAGGTCGGACTTTGCATCATGTTTGCCATTGTACTTGGCGGATCTTATGGATGTTCAAACATACTTTCTCCAAGCAAAGTCGGACTTTGTAAAGGTTTGGACATGCTGTGCTTGGGCAAAGTCAGACTTTCTCATGCTTGTGCCATCTTTTTCCCTCACTCTATTTGGCTTGAAGCAGACTTGCCTCCATTCCATGCCTTTGCTTCTTCTTTGAAGATTCGCCTCGCGTCGTCATCCACCTGCAAGAAATAAAATAAACAAATTCAGATTTTCTCTCCTAAATTCTAGCTTTGAAGTTAAATTTTTAACATTCTCTCTCCTGAAGTCACGGTGAATTTAATTTTGCCCATAGGATTTTATCTCTGGCCGGCACAAATTATTTTTCTCCAAAACATCGTCTGGCAAATTTTATTTTGTCCAAAATATTTTAAATTTCCAAGCAGTTGAGAATAAATTATTAAAATATTAAAAAAATATTTTAATTTATTCCAACCCGTTTGTTTTGGACCCATGGCCATTTCGATTTTCCTTTCATTTTTCTTGGCTAAGAGTTCATTTTCCAATTTTATCTTCAATTTCGTCTAGCCAAGTCAAATCTTAAGCCATTATGTCGAAAATTTTATTGCCAGATCCCTATTTTTCTTTGCCGAGGCGAAATTTTCCTTTGCACTGAGCCTATTTTCTTCTGCCAAAGTCAAATTTTCTCTTGCTCAGTCGAATTTTTCTAGGCAATATCTTTGTCTGGATGTCTTCATCGGTCGAATTTCTTTGACGCTTGACAAATTCTTCTTCCTTCTGGCCAAGGGCGATCCTTCCATTCTCCTTGCCTCGTGCATTTTTCTTCGGCCAAAGTTGTCAATTTCTCAACATTTTCTCTAGATAACCATACTTAAGCAAATTTAATTTCTTTTCCACCTTTGTGTTAGGCACACTTCGTTTTATTTCTTGCCATATCCCAATCTTCTTTAGCACGTGTCCTTCCAAACTTGGCACTTAACCTCTCGAAAATGTCATGATTCCTAGCCAAAATCTTCATTTTTCATCCTTTAGCCTCTATACTTAGGCAAATATTCGAACTTTTCCTTGGACTAGGCATCAACACTTAGCAAAATCATCATTTTATCCCTTCATGTGCTTAAGCGGACTTCCTTAGCACCTTGGACAAGTATGGCAGACTTTTTAGACACCTTGCTAGCCTTTTCCAAGTGTATGGCGGACTTCATTATCATTTTGGACAGGCATCTTGGATGTCCCTCTTTTCTAGGGCGGACTTCTTAGCTTCTTAGCATTTGTCTCTTTGGAAATATCACAACACTTAGTCAAAAAAAATCAGTTTTCCACCCCTTTAAGCTCTTACTCTTAGCAGATTTCGAAATTTCCCTTGGTAGGCATTAACACTTAGTAAAATTTTGATTTTTCCTCTTCTCACATGCCTAGGCGGACTTTGGATGGCATCTTCCACCAGCATGGCGGACTTTAGAAGGGGTTAGGATGTTAAGGGCAGACTTCAAGACTTTTGGCACTTCCTTTCTTGCACATGGCGGACTTCAAAGGATCCTAGGATGAGCATGGGCGGACTTCTTAACCTTTTGGCACCTCCTTTCTTGTGAATGGCGGACTTTTTAGACACCTTGGCATGTGCATGGCGGACTTTGGAAGGTCTTAGGACAAGCATCTTGAGTGCTGGGCGGACTTTCCTTCCTCTTTGGACATCCTTGGTGGACTTTGGAAGATCAAGGACATTGCCTCTTTAGTGTAGGCCCGAACTCCATGAACTTCGAACTTCTAGACATCTTCCTTCATCCCTCCTTCATGGCCGAATTTCCAGACTTGGCAAATTTTTCACAAAATTCATCATTTGAGAGTTGATTTTCATGATTTCCAACCTTCAGATACGACTGATCTTGAACGCTGATTTTCCAGAATTTGAATGTTTTTGGGTCTGATTTTCATGCTTTTTGACTGTTTTTTCCAGATTTTTCAATAATTTTTGAATTTTCTCTTTGATTTTCTGAGAGTTCTATCAAGTTTTTGGAACTTCTGAGTGCGTTTTTGGAACTCGGGACCCTTCTAAATATAGAAACTTTCCAAAAATAGAAACTTTCTAAAAATAGAAAAAGCAAACCCTAAAAAATAGGGAACCTTGTTTGGTCCGAAAATGCCAAAAATGAAAAATCGAAAAAGCAAAATTTCCTAAAAAGTAGGAAGTCTCAGAGTTGGCCGAATTCACAGTCGATCTTCGTTTCCTGGGCCTTCTGAGCGCTTCCATGACGTCTACGCACTGATTCAAGCATGAATTCTTGACTTGGCTCGGATGACTTGCAAAAACACTGACTTGGAACCCTCAAAATGATGACCTCATTGTAAAAAGACAAGTGATAGCAATTGCAACACCGAGGAAAAAGAAAGCAAAAAGCGAAGTCCCCATTTGCAATGGGGCGATGTGAAATGGTCTATGAATACCGTCATATCTCACTTTTACACACACCCCTACTATAGTTCTATCATTATATTTTTTATCTAATTCCACCATTAAATGTAAGGGTTGCAATAAGTTAGAGGGATTCCCAATGCTTTGCTCATGTGAGCATCACCTAAATGTAATGAATGCTAAGTCAACCATTCATGTTCCCAAGAAGTCCCAATGCTTCACCCTTGTGAGCATCACCTAGATGTAATAGATGCTCAGTGAACCATTCATGCTCATGAGAATTAGGTTCACCTCCATGAAGTCTTGATGCTTCACCCCTCTGAGCATTGACTAGATGCACTGAGTGCTGAGTGGATCATTCATGCTCATGAGAGATGGGTTCTTGTGAACCACTACTCATGAAATATGGGTCGATTAAAATGGACTCAAAACTACATAGTTGAATCACGATTAAACATCATATGATATGATACACTGCAAAAACACCACCTAATTGTAGATGAAAATGATATCAAGCCAATGCCGCACAAGAGAGAGCTGTTTGGAATAACTCTAATCAAAGGGAAACGTGCAGGGAGGGGATCATCCATATTGTGTATACCACAAGCTACCATACAAATATGATTTACATTCACATATGTTGATAATTATGAATGAATATGGTACTTCACCTTTTAGTTGTCCTCATTCCTCACCTACTTCATTCCCACACCCACACTAAGAACACAAGGCATTGAGGAACATAAACTTAAAAGATCACACAATATAATGACTACAAACCAAAATTCAAAATACATAAGCCTAAGGCATACTCAGAAACAAAGGTAACCTGCAGATGCAAACTGAACAACAGCATGCAGATCAAATGAAGATAGATCAATGGCTTGGGACAAACCCTGGGGATAATCCCTATATCTCCTTTCCAACATTCATGCCCTAAGAGGAAGTGAAAACGATGTGACAGAAAAACAAAATAGCCTCTTACAACATCCAATGTTAAGGAAACCTGAAATCAGAATCCATTTATGAGGTGATTTTCGTCCTAATAATTCCCAGCTGAGTACTCAATATTAACATATGAATATTATTTCATAAACATTTATCTAGTCTAATTATCATGTTATCAATCCAAAAACATAGAAGTTAAAGCTAAGGAAAATGATTAATCAATTTACAGCATGCTATATCTAGCATACAGAATTTGAATACAAATCCTCATACTGACCCTTGCTGTAAATTCATTTCTAATACGCTGTACTGTAAGATCTTGACGAATTGACTTCAACTGATCACATTTATATAAATAGTTCTTTGTTGAACTTTGCACCATGGCCAAAGCATCCTGCAACACTTCTTCAGGTCTCACCTGTAAAGAATACAGTATAACCAAAATAAGTACTTAGTATAATATAATGAAACTAAACACCAAAAATGGGCATTCTTGGCTGCAACACTACTAGAAAAAAAGGAAATTTAATATAAAAAGACAAAAACTGATGCCACTCAAAAAGAGCTTATTACAGTGTTTGGATCAGGTGCAGATGTAAGCCGCAGATAGCGTTTCTCAATCTCTTGGCATGTCCCCTTCACTGTTAGTGAATCCCAGTCAATGTCTTCAACTGCTCTTCCCCCAGCATCTCCATAGTTTCTTGCAAGCAGTAAAGCACTTGCAGTTCTTGCCGCACTTACAGCTCCACTCACAGTAATTCCAGGCTGTCTACATTTAACGTTGCTCCCATTTCCTTTATCAAAGCGTCTACTCCTACTTTCTCTCCGTTTCTCTTCTTCTAGTGTATCAGCCAACTCTCTAGTACCAAAACAATGTCCTCCTTGTCCAGCCTCCTCTTCATTATCACTGAGATTATCCCCACATCCACCAGCAGCTTGGTCAAGCACTTTCCGTGCCTTCTTTGATGGCCTCATAGGCATCTTGCTTGAATCAAACTGCTCCTGCAGCTGTAATTGCTTGGGCTTGCTCCATACTCCATTCATAGTATTCCATTTGGCAAGGGATGTTTGCATCACCTGTGCCATGCAC
>VDFB02352310.1:0-28741 GCA_007258455.2 Sequoia sempervirens | reverse complement strand
AAAAGGTTATTAGAAAGTAATCCTAGGGATTGGCATACATAGCTAAAGTTCACCTTATGGGCGGATAGGACCAAAATTAAAGCTACCCTAGGAAATTCACCATATAAATTATTCTATGGTCAAGACCCTGTCTTTCCTATTAATCTTCAAATACATATTTTGTGATTTATATAGGAATTTTATTCCAATGACGATAAGATAGAGGTCAAGTTGACTAATTTGTTGAATTTAGAAGAATAGAGGGATGTTGCTTTGCAATAATTTTCCAAACATCTGGTTGTAGTCAAGCGTTGGTTTGACAAGAGAGCTAAGATTTAGGCCTTTAGGATATCATATATTGTGCTGCTATAGGATAAAGTCAAAGAGAAGAGAGGTGGTCACTAGAAGTTTGATAGACTATGGTTAGGACCATACCAGATTGTTGAGATCCTTGGTGAGAATGCTTTTTGACTAAGTACCCTAATGGGAGAACCTATTCCATTTCCAATCAATAGACAGTTTCTCAAGCATACTTTAGCCCATGAAGGCCTTATTTTCCTGCCTTTGTATATATTTAGTTTAGTTGCTCTTGCTTTGTTTTGTTTTATTTGCTTTGTTTTGGTTTCATTATTTTCTTGTTTTCTTGTTTGTTTGTTTATTGTCCTTCGTTGTTTTCTTTTGTTGTTGGGGGGTCTTCCATTTCTATTATTTAGGAATAGAGGGTAGTTATCCGAAGCATACTAAGTGCCACTATGGCAGAGAAATTGATTTAGATGTTTTCAAGTATATCTATCATTTTTTATTCTAAAACTTGTGTTTTATGTTTGTCTTAATGACAATTTGAAAGGTCAGAACAAACGGGTATATTCTAAGTGATCTTGTGAAACACAACTGAATCTATCAATTATTAATTAGAATCGTTTATCTCCTTGAGAGTCTAGCTATCTTGGGATGGTTGTATTCTTGATTCAAGTGAAAAATCTAGAGTTCTAATGTTGTCATGAAGTCCAATGTAGTTCTCAACCTAATTTTTAGATTACAATGTTTGAGTATTGAGCAAAAGATAAGAAAATATACTGCTTCAAGAAAATCCAATACCTAAACAAAAGAGGAAAGAAGAAATTTTGAAAATAAAACTCAATATATAAAGGTGATTCAAGTATCTCTATCAAGGCTATCGACACCTAGATAGCAGTAGAGAAATGCTTTGAAAGAACTAAAGATATCTCCTTTGGGCCTATAGATGCTTGGGTCACAGCGGAGCAATACCCAAGGCATCATTGCATGACAACTAAAATGACCCAACTCATGTAGCTTAAATGGGAATATAGTCATTTCAGAGATAAAATCTTTAAGGGGGAAAATGTACCACAAACACATACACTCAGATTTCTTGTTTTTATAATGATGCGTAATTTTGAGATTTCAACTCAGCCTTTTTTGTTGTAACCAATCATGCTCTAGTTAAAATAACCATAAAGGAGAGGTTCTAGGGTGACTGAATCCTTCAGTATCCTAAAAATGGGTAAACCATTTTCCTAGTTGAGTCACCAATTGTTATGCCTTGCATAACCACCCAATTTTCTTTTTGGTCAAACTGGGTCCCCCTCATTTTCTTTTCCTTTGGTGTTTTTGTTTTGGCTTTGGGAGTTGTCATTTTCCTTCCAAGTCTTGTTTTCTCTTTTTTTTGTCGGGGTCGGGTTTCAGACTGGAACTATCACCCTACACCTTCAAAAGTGTGAGTTCTCATTTCCATCCCAATTCTAATCCTTGTGTTTCTTCCTTATGTTCTTTTTATTTGTCGGATTTGGGTTTTGCTCATTCCATCCCGATTCTGATCTCCGCTTGTTCATCGTCATTCTATTTTTTTGGAATCGATTTCCAAAATGGAACTGACACTTAGAACCTTTTCAAGGTTTGAGTTCTAGTTTTTATCCCAACTCTGATTTATGATTCTTTGTTTTCCTTGTCCGTTTCAGAATTGAGTATCAGACTTGAACCAGAACCAAGAACCTTTCCAAGGTTCTTGCTCCTAGTTCCATCTCGATCCCGATTCCTGTGTCTGTCATGACTTTTTTCATGTCGTGTTTGAGTTTTGGAGCTATGTCAGAACCTTGCACTCGTTGAAGGTTCTTGTGTCGAGTTCCTTCTCAATCCCGACTTTTGACCTACCTTATGGATTTTGTGATGTTTCATTAATGATTGTCACTTAAATCTCGAGGCTTGACCTACTCTGCATTAATGGTCATTGGCTTGCATGTACGAACTAGTTTATATTCCTCTGCCTCTTAGTTTTTGACTCATTATTGCTTTGTGTTTTCAATGAAACAAGCTAGAGAAGAGTAGAGGATTAAGGCACGAGTTCAAGTTTGTTGATTTTCGATAGGGCATCGTTCATTTTGGCATCAACTTTTTTCATATCGATTTTTCTTTATTTTTCATTTTCGTTCAGAAAATATTCTATTTATTTTGTTCATTATTTTAGGGTCTTTTGTTTTTGGGTTTTTGTTGTTTTTGTTTTTGGTTGTCTCATTTTTTGCACGTGGGTTTCTTTGTCCCCCTCAAAACCCTAGTTGTCTAGGGTTTTTGTACTGTCAACCTTTTCTAATTCAAATTTGAACCCTAGGTTTTCCCATGTCCAATCCCTGAAGATACCACGTTTATTAAAGTATTGGTTCAATTTGTTAGTAGGGTTCAAACATATGAAATAATCTCAATCTCGAAGGGTTTGTTGATTAAATATTAAGAAATCATCTATCACCTACATGCTCAATCATGTTCTGATTTCGATCATCACACATGTTGTGGGATGAGGTTTTGGAGTAGAACCTTAATTATGCACCCCAACATAGTTTGAGTTCTTGACACCGTTTCGACTCTGACTTGCGATCTTTGGTTAGGATCAAACATCAGAATAGAACCCTACCTTGACCAAATTTGTTAATATGGTGTTGAGTTCCAACCCGATCTCAAACTCTAACTCTTAGTTAGAGATCATAATCGAAACAAAACCTTAACCTCTTACCTCAAGTAGGGTTCCAATACCGATTATTGTTCCAATTCTAATTTTCAAACGACCTTCAGGATTAGACCTTGGAAAAGAGCTAAACCCTTGACCCTATATTGAGTTTCGATGAAAAGTTCTATCTCGATTCTGACTTTTGACCTCTGGTAAGGATTGGACTATAGAGTGAAACTAGAACCCGTATAGTTTTCAAATTTCCAATTCCTAGTGACATCCCGATCATGATTTCAAATACACTATTTTGAAGGTTCTGATGTTGAATGATATCCTGACCCCAACATTCGATACCTCTATTTGTAGAGTTTGAATGTTAACTTTCAACCTAATTTCGATGTCTGATAGTATGGTAAGAGGGTTTATTAAGGGTCATGTTCTAGGCACGGGATCCCCGGATCTTGGACTCAATTAAAAATAAAATTAAATATCATGGTGTTCACTTTATGCTTGAGGAGAATTGGTTTGATAGGAACGCATTGAATACCCAACTCATGGCAGCTCCTTCTACTCCAATAGATGCCATGTAGCCAGGCCCATGAACGCCTTTCCATCCAAAGATAGATATTAAGGCCATATAAGTGCAAGTGCCAGGCACACAGGCGCAAGGGGAATGCCAAAGAGATTGAAGCCTATACTTTAGCCATCTCCCTACAATTAAAGTGCGCTCTTCCCGGGAACTGCCACATCAAAGTTTAAAATGGTAGACAATATTTCCTTCATACATTTTCATAGTGGTCACATTTGAACTTTGGAACAGCTTTGTTGTCAAAGAAACCTTCTCAAAAGATGCCAAATCTAAGGGCTGTACAACATTCTAAATCAGATCACATGTAGCCTCTCATTCCCCATAGGCTGTGTAATGGTCCATAATTTATTTGCTGTTAACACACCTACAACCCAACGCATGCATTTGATCCCAGAGAAAATAATTGATTTGAGCAATTCTAATGGAGCATATATCTTTCATTACCCTCACATCCTAACTCCCTCTGCAATAATGGGATGGTAGCCAGAGGCATTTCATGTATCATAAGGAGACAAAATGTGGAGTGGTAACGGCCATAAATGTAAGAGGGTTGAAAGATGAGAACAAGGTAATAAATAAATTCCAAGCCTAAAAGGTTTGACTTCTCTATGAAAGTAGGGGAGGTTATTACACTATTGTCTATGGAATTTGGGAAAGATTACTCGCATGCTTTTGGGAACTGTATGTTCTCCTTTATTTAGATTGTGCTTGATGGAATACGTTATTTAGACTAGGGAAAAATGGTGTCCAATTCCATTCACGATTACATCACTAAGGTGAAGGACACCAAGACATTCTACATGAGTTTCTATGTGATATATTGTGCTGCAAGAATGGGAAAATTCCCAAGGCTAAACATAGAAGGAGTTCTTGGAGACAATAGGGTTTGGAAATGCTATAACCAATTGGAACTTAAGAAGATAGAAAAAAATTTCAAGAGAGTAAATGATGGCTTCCTATATGTGGTTATCAATTGCTTGACAGGAGATGTGGGCTTTAGACTGACTAAAGAAGTCATGGATTTTATTGAAGACTAGGGGAGTTGGTTCATTCAATACCCCAAAACTATTTACATTAGCTTTTTTGGCTTTGACAAAGCTCCATTCAAGCTGCCAAGGTGTTGCAGCAATAAGATGATTTTGATGGAATTCTCCCAACAGGCGACAAAGGTAAATGCTAAGTTTTTAGAAAAAATACAATGTACGGTGCCATTCTTTTCCTATGGAGTTAGGATTTTACTCATGTCAATCAACAATGGAATCCAAGGCTACAATAGAAGAGTTTCGGGCCTACAACTTGAAATTTTATGAGGAAAGGAAGAACTTTGACAGGAAGGGGAAGATGAATGAGATTTATGCATCTATGTTTCCCTATCAAAGACTTCTAGGCTAACCTGTAGGATCAATTTGAAGTCAGGAAAAAATGATGTGAAAGGATGATTGTTCCCTAAATGAGGGACTTTAACATCAAAAAATATATACCTGAAGGGTTGTCAGATGATGGTTTCCTCCTTGATCCTCAGTATGAGGAAAATCAAATTGCAACCAAGGAATTTGAGCCTATCAATTGGATGGAAAAAGAATAATTTGACATAAATAGTATTTCAGAGGTGGTCATTGATCAAAGCATAAAATGGATTGACATACACTTCAACCATCCCTAGAGAAGAGTCACAAAGAAAAGGAAGGATTCACAAGTTGAATCATCGTTAGTTGTTGAGACAAAGAAATATAAGAGGACTAAGAAGCAATCTTCACAAGAAGAAGAAGAAGAAGAAGTTACAATGAAGAAGGTTACAAAAGCCTTAAAGTAGGCTAAAGTTACCTATAAAGTTGTTACTGTTGGGATTGTTTTAGGTCTTGGTGTTGAACCCCTTTCCACTGTATACCCAGAAATAGAGACTACTCAAGAAGGTACTTCTACCACTCCTCCACAAACTAAGGGAACCCCTTCTACTACATCAACCATTGTAGAAACTACAACTAAAGAAGGGGAAAAGCCTCAAGTGATAGACATCACAGAATCCCCCCTCATTTGATTCTGAAGAGACTCCCCTTCAGGAGAACTTAGCTAGAGAAGAGGAGGATGAAGAAAATTTTGAAGAAGAAAATGTGGATATAGTAGAAGGAAACCTTTGGAACAAAGAAGAGATGAGCCATGTCCTAAGAGTTGAGGTGCTCAAAACCAAGCTACTAAGGAATTGGCTTGTGAAGAGGAAGAAGAGAAAAGGAAAAAGGACAAAGAAGAGGCTCAACAGAAGGAAATGGATCTTAAAAAGGTTGTTGATATTAAAGTTGAGAATGAGAGAAGGGAGAAAGAGAAAACTAAAAAATAGAAAACTGATAAAGAATAGTTGGAGCAAAAAAATGTGTCATCTGTACCAGAGGTTGGAGCAATTTCTACACCACCACCGCCTCTGAAACTAACACCTCCAAGTGCTCAACAAATTACAGTGTCACAAAGTACCCCTACATGGCTAACCTAAATTTGGAAAAGGGACAAAAGGTCCAAGCTCAACTAGTTAGCTGGGATGAAATGATCAAGGAGGTTGACAAGGTAAAGCCCAAGAAAAAGTAAAGAGCCATACATTCAACCAAGTTGACTATTGAGGGGGATTTAATTACAAAGGTTGCAACATTGATTTCTTATAAAGATGATAGGGAACTGCAAGCTATTGATTACTAGATAAGCACGGTTAATTTGGGAAACAAACTCGTAATCAACAAATGTCATTGATGTATTTGGTAGCTACTTCAGCCAAGTCCTAGATGGAAAAGGATAAGAAGGTAAAAGATGAGCTAAAAGCACAACTTGGACAAATGAAGAATTTTTTGAAAGAGCTCACCTCACTGACCCTATAGCAGCCTGAGTCTTCACAGGCACCTGTGCTCATGAGTCAGAAGGAAGTAGATGAATTGAACAATATGAAAAAGAAGGTTACATGGTTTCATAATTTTTTTAGTACTTTCAAGTAGGAGATTGAGAAGCTCCTAGAAGAAGGATATAAGTTGCATGACAAAGCCTGTACTCTTCTCAAAGAGATTGAAGAGTGTGCAAAGAAATGGTGGGAAGAAGAGGAAGAAGAGGAAAAGTAAAAAAAATCATGAGAGGGCTAAAAACTATTAATAGAACACTCAAGGAAATGTTGATCTAGTCAAGGATCTTAGGTAATGAAGATCCAAAATATCTTAAGAAGGCTATCAATGTTACTACCTTTAGGTCTGAAATACTCATTGAACACATAACAATTCTCCTCAAGGCTCAATATGACATAAGGGATCACATGGGTATATTCGAGCAAATGGTTACACAAGTCACAACTAAAGATTTACCCCAAAATGGACAGCTAAATTCACTACAAGAAATAAAGGATAATTGGGGTACATGGTTGGAACAATTGATAGAAGTTGAAGGTCCTGAAGGGACTCTTCTAGATAGGCTGATGCCGATTAATTTTGAGACCCTTTGGGCCATAAAAGATGTTAGCTAGCTATGGGAAATTGTTGCTATAGTTGTGAGAGAATTTGAACAATCCAAGTTCAAGGTGGAATGGGATGATGGGCCTGATGAAGAGGTTTTGAAGGTGATTTTCAATAACTATGATGAATTTCATGGATTTCCAAAGGAGATTAGCAAGTGAGAAGAGAATATTCCATTTTTTTAAAAAGGATAAAGTCAACAAGTCAACTTCTCCCAAGCATCCCATTGATAGGAAACTAACTCCAAATCATTTTTGATAGACCAAGAAAGCAACGCCACTCCTCACATCAATAGTTTTGACAAAATGAAGACTCTAATTCAACTAGAAGAATCCCTATAATAATGGATCTAGGCACCCATTTTATGGATTGTGATTTTTGAAAGGAGAGGATAGTTTTTTATTTATTTCTATAAATTTAGAAACTCTCCTCATTGTAAAGGTTAGAAAATTGAAGTCAGATTTGCAGCCTAAGTTAGACATTTTGAACATTTTATGCAAACAGTTAAATTTTTACAGCTTTTATGCAATTAGTTAAATTTCAGAGATTTCTTAGTTTAAAGATGATGACAATAAAAAATGGTTTTTCGTGTGCCATTGGATCTTGCTATATGTAAATGTTTCTTAGTTAATGGAAGTTAATAGAAGAAACCAAACATAAAACCATCTGTTGTATTATCTATGAATGGTATTTTCCTATCATTTGTTGATCTGCACAATTTGTGATGAGTTGATGATGTTTCTTATTAAATTAATTCTGAAAAAGAAAAATGGATTTCGAGTACATTATTAAACCTACACTATGGATGGATGTAATTGCATGAGTTTTTATGAATTATTTCATTCTACAATTTTGACTTTAGGAGAAGCTTGTTACAAGATTTTGCATGTCTAAATATGGGAATTATATGTGTTCATATCTTTATGTCTTAAAACCAATGATCTATCTTTTTCTTTTTATTTAAGACCTACTATTAGAATATTTCTAAATAGTTAGTTTGTTACCTTTTTACAACCAAAGGCCCCTTAAATATTATAGTCATGTTGGTCATTGGGTGAAACAGCACAGTTATGAACCAACTATTGAGACCTTGGAAGATAGGTGATTTAATATTAACTATCTTTTCTAGGAGAAGTAGGATAGAAATATTCTTCTTAATGTTTGCTATGTTATTTTGACCATCAACAAAACCTAAGAAGAGTCCTTCGTAGGCATATGAACATGATCCTCTATAAATCTACTCTACTTTCAATGTTATTACAAAGCATGGTGCACTAAGGGAAATAACACTACTATATGAAGAGTCACCTCCTAGTAACAAAGCTATAATTGAAAAGGAAATAGAGATGTATATGATGACCTTTGATGTGAATAGATAGGTGATATTCATGACCAAATCTCGGTGAGTCTTGCATATTCACTTAGTGCCAATAAACAATAAGTTGTGGTGGAAGAAGAAAAGATAAGAAAACAAGCCTTAAAGTAAACCAGAGTAAACCTTACTCATGAAGAAAGAATAATATTTTCTCAATTGCAAGCAAAAGAATTATGGACCAAAGAAAGGTTAAATACCCTAATGGGGAAGGACTAAGAAGAAATCGAGAGGATGGAGAGGCAAATAGAGGATATAACAGTCAAGATTCTTGAAAAAATGAAGAAAGTTATGTCTACAGATAAGGAAACCACTCCTTTGGGTGATGAAGATCAAATACAACAAGACACATCCCTCCCAGAAATCAATGATCTAGTCATAGAGTAACATGAGCATGAGCATATGCAAGAATAAATGTTAACAAACAACACTCCTTCATATGTGGAGATAATTGATGAGTAGAACAAATAAGTTGAGAAAGGATTCTTGGAAAAGACTGAAGCTCAAAAGGAATAAACTTTTCCTCCTCCAGAAGTTGAGAAGATTGCATAACAGTGCTCTAGTAGTGGAGTTAGGTAGAAGAGTGATACTCATGCAAAATAAAGCTCTAAAATAGGTTGTGAATCCTCTGGACCATTCAGAGATTCATTGAAAGATCTTCTAGATATGTAATTATAGTTCCAACCCATGGTGTTTGCACAACTGCTACAAATCCCCATGCAACAAGGTCAAGTGGACTTAGACAATATTTCCCCTCTACATAAGTTGCAACTTGGTGATGTATTTCATGCCTCTGCAAGAAAGGAGATTCTTCAAACTCACCATAAGATTATAGAGTTAGTTGATGAAGCGGTCAAGTTGTGGCAAGAAGGCCATCTTAGAGTATCCATTGATACTACTTTGTCAGGTACTCAACAGTTGAGGTTGTTGTTAGACTCTTTTAAGGAGTAATCTGTAGGATTGGAAGAGAATACTAAGAAGGAAGTAGCAAGAAAGTTGAATGATAAGAGGCTAGTTGATGCCTCAGATAAATGTGCTACTACTCATGCCAAGTTGCAGGGCAACTTGAAGGAAGTTCAAAAGTATTTATCAATCTTCATCCCCTTAACATGCTATAAGTTTGTTAAAGTGGGGAAAAATGTACTAATAGAAATTATCTACCTTACAATTCCTTTTACTATATTTTGCACACTTGCTTTAACATTTTCCTTTAGTGTTCCCTTCCCCACCTTTTAAACTTTATTTATGTTTATTTTTCCTTTTCCCCTTTAGTTATATCACCCCTTTGTTTCTCCTTTTTCCTATCGGTTTCTCTCCTTTGTGATCCTTGTTTCTTATCCCTATACCATCTCTTTCCATTTCCCATATGTTTTCTCCCCTCTCCTATGTGTTCCTTCACCCTTAAGCTACCCTTATTCACATTTCTTAGGTGATAGCTACCCATCACCACAAATATCTAATACTCTCCTTACCCATTTCATTTCTAACCTACTCTTCCCATTCTTTTTTCTATATCTTAAAAATGTAGCCCCAAATTAATTTAAAACAAACACTTTGCCATCTTATTTTCACATCTTTTTCTTCTCATAAGATTTGAGCTTCATTGGGATATTTAAAAGAAACATCCCAATAATTTGTCCCATCCTTTTATGGATCCAAAATTTTAATGTGATGTTTTCCTATGTTTAATATCTATAAACTTCTACTTCTTCATGCCTCAAATTCCTCCAAGAACTATATATATCCTTGATTCTCTCATTTTAGACATCTACAATCAAGTTTCTTCTTGCATGTTGTCATTTAATTGTTAATCCTTGAAGAAATATTTTAGAGCTTTGGAGCCTTGATGCCTTGCCATTCTATTGAGGCCTTACCATTTATTAGTGCATTGATTTGTATCTTTAACATGTTGTATTTATTTTGGAGCCTTGAACCAAGCAATTGTGGAGCCTTTCTCTCTCGTATTGTATTACATCACCCTAACCCACCCTTCTTTTCAATTTTACCTAAGTTTTTCCTATTTCCTACATTCTTTGTCCCACCTAATCCCTCCTTAGTTCCATATCCTTTTTATTTTCTAATTTTCTTAAATTTGATTTTTCTTTTTCTTTCTCCCATTATCTCTTTCCCGTGATAATTCTCATTTTTACTCTTTATATCCAAACCAAGTTTTGTGATTTGTGTTTCCATTTCCATGTTTATCATAAATTTGATTTGAATTTTCTATTTCAATTATCATGTTTCACATTGATCCAAATTTGAATATCCACTAGAGGGTAATAGAGGTACCTTGCCTTTAAATTTTATATTTTCTAGATTTTCTACACAAAAAACATTATTTACATGTTAAATACTAAAGAATTAATGCATTTATAATAGGTGTGGTAGTTACACAAAGTCCTTAGAATTTGAAGATGAACAAACCCTAAAAATTTAAAGAAATTATGAGTAAGCTCAAGTGCATCCCTTAGGACAATATTTGAGTGCTCAACATTGAAATTTTGTCTCTAGGATAAGTTATTGTACCTAGTGCATTTCTTCCTACCCAATAACTAATCTTGAAGTCTTCAAATTTCACAAAGAGCTACCTTCTATCATTTTTTATGTTTCTCTTTTGTTTTTGTTAGTTTTTTATTAGTTAGGGTTTTAATTTTTGTTTATATTCCTACTCTTTGCATGTTAATTTCCCTTCTTTTATACTAGGTTTGAACCTTATTTCTTTGTTTATGTCTGCTATAGGAATTTAGAACAACCTAATAAGGCATCTCTATCATTATAAATATCTTCTCTTCAACTTTCATTAGATTTTGTTATAAGGTCAATTTTTGGAACTTAACACAAATTCTATCCCATGAAAATATTTGAGTACTTGACATGTTCATGCCTAACTCTTGGGGTCTTTAAAATTTTCCTATAGTTGTTTGAAGTAATCTAAGACTCATTCCAAGTTGTTCACAATTAATTCATAGTTGGATGGCCCAATTAAGGATATTTAACCCCACAACAAAATGTACACTTAGCAAAATACATATTGGAAACCATAGAATTTGATATATTATTCAAAAAGTGTAATAATAACAAATATTCAATGATATTGATTCATGATAAGCCACAACTATTCGCTTACAAAATATATTATAGATCTTACAAGACTTTGATATCCAATATTCACAATTTGAACTATCTTATTATCATTGATCTTCCTTGATTCACATAAGCTGCACTCAAATGATGTCAAACTCTCTTATATAGATGGATTTATAATGATATTACATACACAAAAATAAATCATGCCATCATAGGAGAGTATGAAAAGGTTCAATATTCCAATCATTAAATGATTTAATCTTTAGTCAACCTTGGAATTAGATGTATCACCTTTTGCAATGTGTAAGTCCACTAATAACATGTAGATTTACATTCTTCATTGTACTTTAAGTTGGGAGTCCCAAATTTGATGTAGTTTCACACATGACCTCTCTTGGTACCCAAAATGAAATGACCTTAGGAATTGGTGTGAGATTAAAATATTTATCACAAAGTCCAACCAAGGTTTTAGTATATAATGCATATGCAATTAAGGCCCTCAAACTAAGAAACATAATGTATTGTTTAGAATCACATGAAATGTAGACTTGGGTGTTCATGATGCTTACTTGGCCTTATATTCTAAATTATAACTTAATATATGTTAACATAGTGAAATAAAACTAGAGGTGCAGTTCGTATAAGACATCAAGTTTGGTTTTGACAATGCAAGATCTTATATAAGATAGTTTGATAGGATCGAGTCTGGTTTCTAGGGTGAAACAACCTATATAAGATGGGTGATAGTTGATGGATGATGTTTAGTTTCAAGAAATAAAGTGTGTTGTATATGTAAAGTTTGGTTTTGACAATGAAACATCCTATATAAGATAGGTGATAGTTAATAAGGACTTGTGATTAGGCAATTGATCAATTTGGATTGGAGACTAATTGGATAGTTTGTCTATTATTTTGAGATTTGGTAAGATCAATTCTCTGTAGGTTGTTTTGTTTGTGTCTGATCAAAGGGTTAACCTTAGCAAGGGAAAATTTATTATGAGACTTGGATAATGATAAATGACACCTAATGGACAAACCTAAGCCTTGGGGGCTCATCAATGATGGCCTTGCCTATGTGAAGTTGCATATGCAACATAGTTTGAATGACCTTGACAACAAACAATTTATTATGGAATGTAGATTGTGGATGGACTGACTTTTTGTGATGACAAAACCTAAGGTACTAACCTAAGCCTCAGGGGCTCATCAATGATGGCCTTTCCTACATGAAGTTGTAGAGGCAATGTAGCTCAACAACTTGGATTGATAAACACTATTTTTGGAGTTTTTGAATTTTTTTATTTTTCTTGGAGTTTTTGGTTTTTTGGATTTTTGGAATGTTTTGATTTTTTTGGATTTTTGGAATGTTTATTTTTTTGGATTTTTGGAAGGTTTTATTTTTATTTTTGGATTTTTGGAATGTTTTGATTTTTTGGATTTTTGGAAGGTTTCAAATTATGTCCTCTGATACCATGTCTAAGATCCCATATGGAAACCAAAGTCAAGGATTTTCCACCAATCAGGTATAGGACCAATTATTATGGATGAAATTGGATGGGTGATGTGCATTATGGATAGGTAGGGAAAGCAGAAGGCACTAAACATCAATAATTATCAGGCCATGAGAAGGGTGACCAAGCTTTATTATGGATCAATGAAAAAGTGGGATTTTATTATGGAAGGGGATATTTATGGGTTATTATGGGTGGAGTGAAAAATTAGATAGAATGACGATAGATGATGGAGTGAAGACTGATTACACATGGTGCTTGTTTTCTACGTTTTCACCATGGTACTTATCCAAAGTGGTTTTCACTATTGGATAGATTATTTCTCTTTACTATTTTTTTTTTTTTCTATTTTTTTGTCACCAAGATGCCTATTTTCCAAGTTTTCATTAGGGTGACAATTTTTTGAATTTTTTGCTTTTCTTATTTATTTTTATTTTTTTGATTACTTTTTTTTTTTTTGTATTTTTGCAAGATTCTCTAAAGACTAGGTATAGTATTTGTGAAGGTGCATGTTATTGATAGGCTCTAGCAATAGTTCACCTTCAGGAGTAGCAAGTTGATAAGCACTAGATCCATATGTTGCAGTTATGATATAAGGACCCAACCAATTAGGCTCAAAATTTTTGGGCTTCTCTCTGTCCATTTGATTCTTTAGATTTTTTTTTAAGACCAAGTCACTAATGTCAAAATGTCTAGCTCAAACCTTATTATTGTAGCTATAATAGAGACTATTTTGATAAACTTGTAAATGGACCAATACAGTTTCTCATCTCTCATTCAATAACTCTAGCTCATGCAATCGCGATACTCAATAGTCTTCATCATCAATGAATTACTGCATAGATACTCTCAAGGATGGTAACTCGACCTCAGGAAGAATGGCTTTGAAACCAAAGATGAGGGAATATGGTGTGGCTCCAGTGGGAGTACAAATGTTGGTTCAATAAGCCCATAAGGTTGGATTAAGCTAGATATGTCAGTCACACTCGGTGACATTGACAACCTTCTTTAGAATTTTGATAATAGTTTTATTAGATGCCTCATCTTGACCGTTACCTTGGGGGTAATATGGAGTAGCAAAATTATGGTGGATATGGGATTCCTTGCACAGTTCATGGACATCTTGATTTTGAAAGGATAACCATTATTTGTAACAATAGATTGGGGCACACTATACTAGTATATGATGTAATTAAGGATAAACTTGGTAATTTTGTTATTGGTGATGTAGGTCATCAAGATTGCTTCAATCCATTTTGTAAAATATTTAGTGGTAGTGAGAATGAAATTATGACCATTGGTGGATGTAGGTCATCAAGATGGATTCAATCCATTTTATAAAATATTCAGTGGTAGTGAGAATGAATTTATGACCATTGGTGGATGTAGGTTTAATCTTTCCCACAAGGTTGAGTCCCCATTGAGAGGACAATCTTGGTGATGTAATTGGATGAAGTTCTTGAGTAGGTGTGTGCATAAGATCTCCATGTATCTAACATTGTTGAAAGTTCTTAACAAAATGATATGCATCACATTCCATAGTAAGCTAATAGTATCGAGTTTGCATAAGCTTCTTAGCTAAGGTAGGACCACTAGAGTGAGCTCCATGTATATCGTCATGTACTTTGTGTAAATTCATTTGCGCTTTGTCTAAATTGAGACATTTAAGGAGGATGTTGTCTAAGTTGTGGTGATAAAGGGTGTCACTGATGATGACATATTTAGAGGCTTGTCGGATAAAGGTTTTACGTTGATTGGAAGACAAGTTAGGAGGAATGATATGGTCATGCAAGTAATTATAAAGGTCTTTATACTATGGGGAATTAGGACCAACAATTTCACACATGAGCTCACATTCAAGGATATCAAATGCAGGGATCAATAGTTGTTCCACCAGGAACTCATGTTTAGGTAAATCGTTAGGTATATCCAAAAGAGATCTTATGGTAGTCATTGTGTCAATTGCTTTATTCTAAATTCTCAAAATCTGATTGAAGACAATGAGATCAAAACACTGCTTAAAGTTGTTGACCATTCTCTTGTAAGGGCAGTTTCACTTTTGCGGCCATGAATCACTGTCCCATCAATAACCAGAACGCACCACCGAACAATGGCGTTCTTTGATTTCTTCCACGGCGAATAAACGCTACAAATCCAGGGCGCAGTAACGCCCGGAGATGCCAGCCGATTTGCAGCGCAAAATGGATGAAACGCATGACAATCCAGAGGATGAACTGCTGGCGACGCGAAACCGAAAACCCCCAAACGATCGCGATCCGCATTTATTCGTTCAATAATGGAACTTAGTACGTTAGAGCATTTGATCCGCGAGCAAATGAACCAGCCAGGAACCGGTCCACCACCATGGTGCTGTTCACCATTACGTACGGCGTCCCAGATGGGAAAACCCGCCAAGAGGAGGGACGAGTCGCCGTTATCAATGCTGATTGCCAGCGGGTCACGGCTGAATGGCCAACCACCAAAGAAAGAAAGGTTCACTTCCATAATAGTGCCAGCTGATAGCGTAAGAGGTTACAAAGGAGGAACGCGTTCCCACGTAATTAGAAATTCTCCATGAAAACATTCACCGGAATCAATCTTTCCTAAAATCTTACCCAAGATTTATACACCCCATACATCCAGGCAAAGAATCGCACATGGAAAATCCCCGCCACCGCATGAATTCGTGACTTCAAACTCTACATCCAATCATTCAGCATCAGGCACCAAGGTCTTATCATTCTCAACAACCTCTAAACACTATTATTTATACCATCCTTTCAAACCTTTGAGTTACCTCTGGTTGGCTATGTGATCCTTAACCGTAAATTCAAACGGTTCAACAATGCCGATTCTTCTAGAAACACCATGGTAATCACAACACACCTAGTTGCAAATCTCCACACCGTGCTTCCACAAACACCAAAGCAACTTTGCAATTAGTGTGAACACCCAAGGTCGGTTGAACTTGTGTTAACACCATCAACATTTAAGTACATACTTTATCAAATCTAAAAGATGACTCACCAACCACATGCCACACTTGAACACAATCTAGAATATTCCACAAACATCCTAAAATCCAACAAATTCCTTCGTAACAAATTTCACCTGAAAAATGTACACACCAGTACACTCAAATAATTTTGTCATATACTATAACTCAAGAAACTGACTTCTGAAGCACCAAATCTCAAACAACTTCAACTGAAGAAAGATACAAACACTATCAACACCCTTCCAAATCCACAAAACTTGAAACCACTCTGCAAAGAAATATAGAGCAAAAACATTTCTCCCAGACACCTTTGCAAAGTACAGTTCACACATTGGTGAACACACCTTCCTCTACACAACGATCTAACACACTAAATTCTTAATACAACACCTCTGAACACCTTTGATCAACATATCAAAACCACACAAGCAGATTTTCAACATAGAAGAAATGTGGATCTAAACCAAAATGCTACTTTGCAACATAAAACACCACTGCAACCTGTTGTTTCCTCTTTTTATTCAAATTTTATCAAAAGCACTTGGAAATCAAACACGAGAAACATATCATCAACATATTCAACACTACCTCTGTAAGTATGGAATAAGTATGAGTAAAAACAACTAAAAACACTTCTTAATGAAACATTATATCAAGATTTAATAGCAATTAACTAATTTAAAGCACAAAAAATTTGAAAGCATCTCATTGTTTCCTATCTCCAAAAAATTATCAAGTCACAAAAGGCTCTCAGATTTGGTAAGCAGTGTGACTGTTTAAAATGCCTATCTAGAGAATGCAATGATGCTAAATGCAATGATCTACTTCTAAAGAGTGAAAGCTATATGATATGATGCTACTGTAATCTATTATGACATGAAAACCTAATGGATGAAAGCTATGATAAAACTATGATGGAGCCATGATACGGATTCTACAGATGCTATAATGCTATTGTTATTGATAAAAATGTTGATGCTATGCTTAAGATGTTTGATTGCTATTCTGTGCGGTGCCTGTATCAAAGTATGCTGAGAATCTTCCTTTCCAAATCCATTCGCTTTTGAAGGCCATTTATGATTTCCAATGAAGCAGCCATCTGCAACAAAAGTTTAGCCAAACAAAGGCCTGATCCAAATCCTGCACTGAGTGGTGAGACATCAAGCGCCTTGCCGATCATGTGTAAATACTCTCCCCACAAACACTCCAAGCATGATGTGGAATTTATAAATAAACACGATATGATTCCCACAAGTTTGTCTCCTCAAGCTTCCTGCAGCCTAATACCAGCCCACCTATCTAAAAACCCACTCTATTGCATGAATAGAGAAGCCAATTGTTTTCATGCCCTAATCTTAACATTTTATGATTTATTCAAATTTAGCAAAGATAAGAACATATTTAATTAAATAAAACAAATATTTCGATATTTACTATTTCAATGGATGCATGACAATTTCAAATAAAGACTTAGGATATCTTTAATGTATGGAAAAATAATAGAAGAATTGGGTGAATCAATATAAATAAATATTTCTATTTATTTATTAAGTAGATGAATTTATTTATGATAATTAAATAAAACCAAGTGAAATTTGTTTATTTAATTAAGAAGATAATGATAGAATAAAGATTGAAGAATTTTAAGATGAGCTATAAATACATATTTCTATTTATTTAATAGTAGATGAAATAAAGGTTATTAATCAAATAATTTATATTTAATCAATTATATTCTCCAGAACATTTTTAGGTGTATACAACCTCATCATCACCAAGCCAACTGCAACCTAGCAAATCAACCATACATCCATAGATAGAAGCTTATCAAAGAAACACTAGAGGTTGGCATTGGTAGCTTACTAATGACAACATAATGCAACTAATCTTAAAGCATTATTAGAGACAACTTAAACTCAATACCAATTTCCATCCATGCAACAAACTCCTCATATTGTTGACACCAATGACAACACATAAGCTTGTTGACATCAATGAGAACACCAACTACACATACTTGCAACAGAAAATGCTATTCTATATGACTTAGGTATTGAATCTCCTTGAGGTGTGACGAGGAGAAGACTAGCTCTAGAACCATGATTTGTGAAAGACCCATCAAAATATAGCTTCCATGTAGTAGAGCTTTCTATTATGAAAATTGATTCATCAAGGAAATCAAACACCAAAGGATGATCTACTATTGTGGGAAAGTCTGCAAGTTGATCAACTATCACTTGTCCTTTTATTGTCTTTCAATCAACATATTCTATATCAAACTCACTCAAGATCATTACCCACTTCACTAGTCAACCTGTTAGAGTTGCTTTGTTGAGTAGGTACTTCAAGGGGTCTATCTTTGCTACTAGCTTTGTATGATGATTTAGCATATGATGTCGAAGCTTTTGAGTGGCAAAGACAACTACAAGGCATGCTCGTTCAATAGGATTGTAGTTAAGCTCATACCCTACAAGTGTGTGACTAATATAGTATATGGATCATTCTTTTCCTTCTTCATCATCTTGTGCCAAAAGTTCCCCCAATATTGATGGTGTTATTGATATATACAGATTTAGTGGTGTAACATCGATGGGAGGCATAAGAAATGGAGGGGATAGTAGATAGACTTCGATATGTTGAAAGGCCTCTTGACAATGATTAGTCCATATGAAAGGGACTCCCTTACGAATAAACTATTGGAATGGTTAACATTTATCGACTAACTAAGCTATGAACCTTTAGATTGATTGTAGCTTCCCTTGAAGACTATGTAACTAATTTATATTAGTTGGTGGAGGCATATCCATAATAGCTTTTACTTTTGTGGGGTCAACTTCAATACCTTTGCGTGACACAATGTATCCTAGTAGTTTTCCAAATGTTACCCCAAAACACACTTTTTTGAATTTAATTTGATCTTGTATTCCTCCAATATTTTGAAAATCTTGTTTAGCACATCTAAATGACTATCTCTCAATGGTGATTTTTCCAACAATTCATCAGCATAGTCTTCCATGAGTGTATGCATATAATCATGAAAAATTATATTCATAGCCCTTTGGTATGTTTCTCTAGTGTCCTTAAGACTGAAAAGCATGACATTCCAATAGTAGGTACCCCAAGGACAATTGAAATTTGTTTTATGTTGATCTTTAGGGGAAATTCTGATTTGATTATAACCTGAAAAACTATCCATGAGTGATAGCATTTCATATCCCACTATTAGGTCTACTATGATGTCAATGTTTGACAATAAGAAGTCATCTTTGGGACAAGATTTGAAATCCACTCTGCATAGTCTATAGGTTGAATGAAACCAATGTCTAGCAACTTCTTCAACTCTGCCTGTACTAAGAGTGTGATTTGGGGGTGTACTTTTCTCCACTTTTGTTTGACCGGTTTTGCATTTGGGAATAGTGGAAAATGATGCAAAACTAGCTCATGATCTAACCCAAGCATATTAGCATATGAACAAGTGAAATTGATTTGTCTTTCTAAAAAGAAACTCATGAATTTTGGTTTTTTAGTGATTGTCAAATATGTTGTAAAGTGAACAATCCTAGGACTATCATCAGTACCAATGTTTATTTCCTTTGGCTTTTCTACAAGCAATGGTGATCTCTCTTGACTTATAGGTAGCATATCCAGCCCTCCATTCTTAGGTGCCTCAAGGAGGTTTTCACCCTCAGGCACATCCTTTCTTTTTAATTTTTCACAGTCTAAAGACTTGCCTTTTGATTTTCACCTAGAGACCTTTTTTTTTTTTTTTCACTTTTGTGACTTGAAGGTGGAGTAGAATCCCCAAAGTAAGTTGCATTATCAAGTTCTATGATGAACCCAACTTTATGATCCCCACTCAATATTCCTTCTCGAAGTCCCATAAACTCAGCTATTGCTTCATCGTTCTTAAATATTTCCAAACTCGAAGGTCCTTGTTGGTCTAAATCTATTAATTGTGGGTAGACTAGGGGTAGGTCACCATCGGTATTAGTATATCTCAAGGATAGGGTAAATATGGTAAATATAGATGTATTTTCAAGATCCCAAAAGGTGTCAATCCAAGCTTGACCATTAGTATAGTCTAGTTCGGGGGTACTCATCTCAGTATTTTCCTTAGATGTATTGATGTCATTAGAAACATTAATGTTTATTTCTAAAAGCAACTTAGTACGAGGACTCAATTTTAATTGTGTATACCCTAGCCCTTTGTTCTGTCGTAACTTAGGAGGAAATAGGGGTTTTTTCATTCCATTCTTATGCAATCCAAGTCCACTATGTCCATCATAACCTTTTTGTTTCATGATCTCAAAACCTTTTCCATATCTCTCCACCGGTATTTGTGCAGGCTCAGTGTCTTCTTAATATTATAGATCCATCTAGAAATATCATCACCTATAGTTTCCATGCTTAGCTCACCCCACTTAGTGAAAGTAATGGGAGGGTTATGGATGAAAACCTTCAATTCTTTTTTACTTGGTTTACCATAAGACTTACGTGATGTGGGTAGCTTCCCAATATAAAATGAACTCTTAATCTTATACTCTCCATGTCCTTGGTCTTGGATTTGGGCTTTACCTTTAGGAAGGGGAGTGGATGGAGTAGAAGCTATGGATAATGAAGAGGATAAATGTAATGTGATGAGGTAGATGGAGAGGCTTCCCGATTGATGGGTACTTGATGCTCAGTGGTTCCTTTTAGACTACTATAGTACTGGAAGGGATTAGGATCGCCTGTTATGGTGATTTTGTTGTTGTTATAAGGGAACTTAAGGCATTGATAATATAAGTAAGGGATGACCTTCATGGCATGAATCCATGAGCAACTAAGGAGAAGGTTATATGGTAGGTCCAGATCCAAGGAAATATTGTATTTTAAATGGTTGGTCCAACTCTTATGAGAAGTGTAATTACACCTTTGGAAGAATGCTCGACGTCATCATAAACCCTTATGATAATTTTCTTAAATGTATCTATATAATCTTTAGAGAATCCCAATGTTATAACCAATTTTATGGTACATATATTCAAACCTACAACACCGTCTACCAAGACTCGTTTGATTTTGTGTTTGTTAATGTGTACTTCAAAGTGAAACAAATCATTATGGTTTGATCTTTGTGTATGAAGGTCTTGTTCATAAAATGTAGCATGATGGGTGGTAGCCAAGTACCCTACCATGGCCTGAAATTGATTGATATTTAGGTTGATGGGGATGGAATTCTATTGCAAGACTTTGTCCAAAATAGCTATATGTTCGGGAGATATGCAAAGCAACTCAAGAATGGATATCTACGCGAGAGTTTTCCCTAGATGATCTAAGAGATTGTACTGAGTTTTTGGATGCAGATTAGACGTGACCCCTTGCAAGGTTACTTTAGATCTTGAGGTTGTAACGACACATTTTGGATTTTTCTTGATGGTGATTTTGAAGACATTATTGTCAAAAGCTCAGATTTTATTAATGGTATACTCATATGAGACGGTGGTATAATTAGCTTGGTTATTTGTATTAGTCCCTTCAAACTAGAGGATTTTCTTGACCCATGGTCTTGTAAAGAATTTTTGAGAATGGTATGTGTTGTCAATGGATTTGCACCCTGTTGAATGCAATATCCAGCAATCTACTGAAACATGGAAACCTTCTTCAGATGTGGGTGATCTGAACGAAGAAGGAATCTCCAGAGTGAGCTGGTTCTCTGAATGATAAATCCTATTATAAAACCTCAGAGGAAAAGGGATAGAAGGTGACTAAAAACTAAAACCTATTACTAACGGATAACTTTCAAAACCTTAAAATGATTTAAAGATGATTATGATCTCTTCCTCACAAACAACTTTCAGAAAGATGCAATATTTCACAACTTCTCATGAACAATTAATACATAAATAATTTGCATGAAGACCTGACTTGAAGTACAACATGCAACCTGTATTCTGAACTTTCTGCATTAAGAATCATAGTTTAAGGACAAAACAAGGACTCTGTAAACAAAAATCACAAGATAAAATCAAATTGAAACTGCAAATGGACACAAAAATGAGAAGTAGGAATGTTGTCTTTATTCAACTAAAGGAGAATGCCATAATCTGAAATTGAGTACAAAATGGGTTCACAAGCTCAAAGATGTGTATGAGAAGGAACTCTCAAGAAACCCCTAATCCGAGCTCAGAAAAAAGCTCAAGGAAAAGGCCTTCAAACTATCTCAAAAACTACCTAAAAGCATAAAAAAGCAGACTGCTTTCATGATGACACTATCAAGCCTCTAAAAATAGGCTGAATTTGCTTTAAAAGGTCAAAAAACATCTTATCTCTCCAAGATAGGTCTCAAATCCGACCAAGAGGAAAAGTCAATAAAAATCTGCTAAAAATAGCAAGAAATCATAAAGCAATTTATAGGATATCGCTTTACGATTCTGCTTTACAAGATTGCAGATTTGCACAATTTGCTTTATTTTTGCAATTAAAGATTAAAAAAAATCTTTTGCAAAAAAGAAAAGCTCCTTATCTCTCCATTACAATATTTTGATTTTCTCAAAAAATCATAAAAATGTTACATAATTATCCTCTTCTCATCAAAATTCTCATTGATTTCTCTAAAATCAATCAAAAATAAAAACCCTAAAATGATCATTAACCTTCAATGAGAAATCAAACCCTAAGTGATAAAGCATTCGCCATTCACCCTTAATTGATAATCTCTTAAATCACCAACACAAGATCAAATACCCATATTACACTAAGGCATATAATAAGTCCTAAGACCTAAAACATCGACCTAGCACATGAATTTTCGGCCTCCCCACATATACATTTAGACTTAGATTTTAATAAATCATAATGCAAAGGTAAAATCATTTTGAATTTCAACATGTGTTCTGACTGAACCCTCTAGATAATCATAAGGTCAAATTAGGGTTTTGACAAAACATAGTCAAACCCTAATCATCACTCCATTTTGCACTCTCCAGCTTGAAGGAAAAGAGCTCTGTCTGGAAAGAAAAACCGCCATGATTGTGTCAAACTCGAGCTTGTGTGCTATAGTAAACTTCTCCATGCTCTTCAAATAGTTGAATTTTCAGTGGGTAAGCTTTGCTTTAGAGTATAAAAATTCTTTCACTTTGTATTGAAGCTTCCTTTTCTTCATTCTGGAAAAGCAAAAGAGTTTAAGGTTGCAGCCTTGTCATACTTATTCCTGACCTTTCTTTGCACTTCCTATGACTTTTGTTTGCTAGGTCATTCTTCTACAAGCTCGAGGTCCATTGAAGGCTCTATGAGAGAGCTCGCCCTATGTTTTTTGCTTCTTCTACTGTGCGGGGTAAGCCATTTACTCACAGCTCCACGGCTTCTCACTTTTGTTCATTATGGCCTTAAGGCCGTGACTTTACACACTCTAATATCATTATTTTCTTTCTTTTATGTGCTCATGTCTATCATTGTTGTGCTCTATTCCCACTATGAGAGCTCGGCCATCACTTAAGAGCTCAAACCCTTAGCATTTGGAAGCTATCTGCAACTTCTGGCCACAGCTAGAGTGCTCCTTCAGAGACATGGACTGGTAATTTCCTTGCTAAACATTTGATCTCTAGAGACTTAAAGATTCTCCTCTTTGCTCATGAATTTATGGTTGTTTCAGGCCACGCTAGATGTGTATTGTAGAAAGCATTTTCTTTGTAGATTTTGGGTTTGACCCAGAACAGAAAATTGATCATTATGCCTATTTGAAAGCATTTATGCATATGGGTATTATGAAAAATAGAATAAAACTGTGTTTTCCTCATTTTGATGCTTGACCCACCTCAGGAAACTTGCATTTCTATATCTCCTTGCTGTCTCTTTTCGTGGGTTATCACTGTAACTGGATTTTTTGTATTTTAAAACAAAATCGAATATGGGTACTTGAAATCACTAAAGAAAACTGTATTTTTCTTCTCCTCTAAAGCTCGATTCATCACATAAATTTGCATTTTTGTATTCTACTACTGTTTTATGTAAAACCCATATGGGTTATCTCCATTATTGCATTTCTTGCACTTTGAATGCAAACCCCAAAATGGGTATCATAGATGGTTGAAAATAATGAAAACCTAGGTGTTTATTAGAAACCCCAATCGTGGGTAATTTGAGATTCAAATTGCAACTTCTATTTGTATGATTATGTTCATATGGGCTCGACCCAATAACAACCAGTGGCTTAATTCAAACCTCTGAAACAAAAGAATGACTTGGATGTTCGCATATTCACTTTTATCTTCTTGGCCTTCTGTACTTCATAAAAAATGTATCTCCATTGCATCACTTCATAAATGAAAACTCGTGGTGAAAATAACGAAAATCTGTGTGTTTATCTGCACATAGTTTATTGACCCATGAATCAGTGTTCCATTTTGGCTTTCCTGTAGCTTCTCCTTGGTAGCTGTAACTTTGCAAATGTATAAGGATAATTCCCACCATGTAAACTTGCACCTTGAGGCATTAAAAACCTATAAAAACCTTCAGCATGTTTTTGTGTTTTTCCATTATGACAAGAGGGATCTCCATGATTGTATTTTGTACGCATAGCAGTGTCTTTTGACCTTCCTTAACCTTAACACATCAACCTTTGCTTTCTACTCTTGGAATTTATGTAAAGGCTGAAATTGAACACTGCAACACCATGAACCACCTCTATTCAGCAGTTCCTATGCATACTTAAAGCCTCAGAAGCATCATCCTGGAATTAAACTGTTATCATTTCTTTGTCATTTTGGGACAAACATCTCTCACCTTGCAATTTTTAAAGCTGTATTTGCTTATCGGTCAACTAGAATTGGTTATCATTTGTCATTTGAACGCACTGTCTGCCTTTTTGTACTCTTGAGTAACATGGTACTCTTCATGCATTTTTATGTTCTACTTATCAAACTGCTTTCAAAATCTACTCTCTTTCATGATGAAAATCAAAACAAAACTCTTCATTAAGGCATAATGTATGCCTATTCACTATCCTTGACTGTGAAAAGAATGAATTGGTGAACTAAAACTTGCACGACATATATGATTACGATCAACAAGATAACACAAAACATGAACCTTGCAACAATATCTTATGTAAATGTACTCAGCTAAATTCATTTAGTGAACTAAACTCACTGTTCACTTGTAGCCTTCAAAATAATTAACCTGATCGTTATGAATGCATGGTCGGTTTAGTTGCTCGATGGATAACGCTATTACTCCTTCAGTTGTATTTCATTTCACTTCATGAACATGATGATGTATCTTGAAATCAGCCCATTAATGGATAGGGTAGCATGCCAAGCTCTACCCTTGTGGGAGCCCCTTTTTCTCCACATGCTTGGTCTTCGAATAATGTTCAGCTTCATGATTTTACCTATACCTGCACAAGGAAACAAACAATGTTAGCATAAAAACATAACATGATGATCATGATATTGTTATTTCTCCTTCCTGTTCATTTCTTCTGTACTGCACTTGATTGATTGTTTCAATGCATGGTTAATAGTAGGTTGTACTATTGTGGGTGCTTCATATAGGTTACATCATAATCAGAGCCACTGACACCCCCTCCTTTCTCTTACAGGTCGATGGAGCTCAAGAAGGCACCATTCAGCATCAAACGTCGATAATCAAGCAATGATGATTATGTCGTCACTTATATGTTTTACTTTTTGCATCCTTAGTAGTGCAATGTGCTATTAGCAATGTATCGTAACAGTCACATCCATGGCTTGTGTGAATCTTTGATTTCAATTCTTATTTTTCATTTGAAAAGAAAATGTATTTACATGAAATATTGTAATATCATTCTGATTGTTGAAATCAAAAGAAGCCTTGTAAAATATGAGTCCTTTTATGAGATAAATGAAAGCATTTAAAGTGTTATTTTGCTCCTTTGTTCAATTCTGTATTTCTGTCATTTCTGGAACTTCTGAATGGCATTCTAAAAACTCCATTTTTGAAACTTTATTTCTCCTTTAAAATGTATAACTGGTACTCAATGAATAATGATAATAATGTGAAACAGTATTTGAACTTAACTGCAATTCCACTTTATGATACATAACATTTAGCCGGCTCCACCAATTGAGCCGAGGCAAAAATTTGGTAATAGTATGATCTATATTCGAGGACACTTGTGAATTGTCTATAGATATGTCACCCTAGTCAATGAGATCTTGAATGATGTTCTTAAGTTTGTAACATGAAGATGTCTTATGTCCTTTCATGCAATGATATTCACAAAAAAATCATTGTCATTCTACCAAGACAGTTTGAGAGGTCCTGGTTCATAGTGTTTGATTTTTGAGAGTTGAATGATATTTGATTGCAATAGTTTCTTCAAGGTTGATTCAATGGATTCCCCTAGGGTTGTGTATGTTCATCTTTGTGTGTTTGTTAGTGGAGGAACTCGGTGTTGCAATTTTTTCTGAACTATGTTTGTGGATTGATCATGACTCGTTGGTTGATTGTTTGATGTAGAAGGACCTTTGAGGCTAATGGTGAGGAGAGCTTTGTTAATCACTTTAGCATCAACTACCCCATCATTTATGACATTCTTGTTTCTAGACCAAAATTTGTTTTTTCCATTGGAATTGTTTTGATTTTCTTTGAAGATTTTGACTAAACCTTTTCAAGGAGTGCTTTCTCAATAAAGACACCCTTTTAACGACATCCTCAAATGTATTGCAACAATGGATTTGGAGTTGGTGCAATAGTTTTGTATTGAGATTTTCAACAAAGATATGAACCAACTATTTTTTAAGTATGTGACAAGGATATTTACTAGTCATACTTCTCCATGTTTGGAAGAAAGAGCTAAATGATTCCCCTTCTTTTTATTTGATTGTACACAATTTTACAAGGGTCATATCACTTTCAATATTGTAGGAGAAGTGTACGACAAACTTATCAACTAGTTCATTCCATGTTCCTATCTCAGGAGTTAGATGTGCAAACCACTCTAGAGCTTGCCCCAAAAGGTTGTGGAATAATCTCATCAAGTATGTGTGGTAAAATGTGACATCCATGAAAGTAGTATGAAACTCTTTCACATGTTCTACTGGATCTCCCTCTCCCTTGTATTTGTTGAAGTTTGGTACATTAAAATGTTGGGGGAAAGGTGGCATGTATATACTTCGATCAAAGGGATAAGGACATAATTCCTCAATGGAGTACATTTTCTTTGTCCCACTCACTTACATGTTGGAGATTTGTTGTTGCAATCTTTGAATTTGTTGTGCTCAAGTGTCCATGGGTGATGGTGGCATGTTTAATTGATTTTGTGTAAGATGTATAAATGGATTGGAATTTTGAGGACCCACATTTGTGTTTGTGTTGAATGTGTTGAGGTCGGTGTATGATGAGGATGGATTTTGCTTTTGGAAGTTGGATGTGAATGTTGGATTTGGATTGATGTTTTGTTGGGAAGGATTTTGATTACCTTGTTGGAAGTGAGATGTGAACATGGTATTAGAACTAGTATAATGTTGGGATGGATTTTGATTCATTTGTTGGTATTGTGGTGTGAAGTTGGGATTTGGATTGATGTTATGTTGAGATGGAGGTGGATTGGTGTTCACATTTGACCCAAAAGACATGTTTGTGTTTGGTGTAGTGTTAGTTATTTGGGGTTGTTTTTTTGGTGTGGCAATATGAATCCTTTGTGTCTTATTTGACAGATTTTGATTTGTGATATTTTGACACATGGACATAGTATTGGTTGATGGTGCAACATTTTGAGATGACAATGTGGTGAATGGATTTGAAAATGAGGTACACATGGTGTTAGATGTTGTAGAAAATGGATTTAAGAATGAGGGACTTAGTGCATTGGATGTTGGATTTGTACTTTTCATCCCAAATGTTCGAGTAGGGGGGATGTTAACATGTGTTGCATTATGTGTAGTTCCCCCAAGTGGCATACTAGTGTGCATTTGTTGTGAAGTGGGATGGTTTGGTGGAAGTGTGTTATGGACATGACCTTGAGTTTGTATTGTTCCCTCTACTATTTTGGAAATTTCAAAACCAACAAGAAGTTTGGTAGGTGTGCCATTTTTAGCAAGTGCTAAAAAGTATCGATCAAGATCTACTGCAACAAGCTCATCTATGATACACAATATCCCAAGATCTTGGGAAGCATTGTCAACTTATTCTTGAGTTAAACCTTGTTCCACCCCATTCAATGTAACATTGGAAAATGGATTTACATTTTGAGGTTGTGACATAGGTGGTTGGTTTGAAGATGGCCCAAAATTCATGGTGCTAGTAGGATTAAAGTTGGGGTCATTTGAGGGATCCATATTGTTTTGTTTCCTTTGTGACCTAGTGAGGACCATATAAGACTTGTGAATTTTTGGATTTTGAGACTTTTGGGATGAATACAACTAAAGATAGAGACGTAAAATGGAAATGATGCTATTCTATGTTTTTGGGATTTTTTGGATATAAAGATGCAAGATGATAATGCAACTATGACGATGTTTGGAATGCAAGGTGATCAAATGAGACTATGACTATGCTTTTGGATATATAACTTTGAACCATAAAAAGGGATGCTAGGCAAACTATGGTGACCCAAGATAACAAATCTAAATGCCAAGACCTCAAGAGGATACTAACCAAGATGATGATGATGATTGAATAAAAGATGAACCTAAACTAGACACATGTGTTTCAGGCCCAACTTGAGGATAAGATAGATGAAATATGACAAGGTCAAGACACTCAAATATGTGAATATGGTATGATCAAAGGTCTGATAAGATTCC